>JAMKPZ010003944.1:0-26201 GCA_024699675.1 Amphibolis antarctica | reverse complement strand
AGTAAAGATGCACTTGACTAGAAAAGCAAAGCTAATTGTATTAATTATGATTTGAGGAAAGAAAATATCATGTTGAAAAATAAAATCAAATAATTATCAAGCAATGCATCATACAATAGAGAGCATATGCATAAGTGCACATATTGTGGTGGATTTATTAGAAGAGTTTATAATGGTGATTATGTATTTGTTCTAAAAAGAAATTAAAAGAAAATATGGTTACTTGTGGGAAATAAATTCAATATTTTGAGAACTAACTCTCAAGGACCCAAGAAAATGTAGATACCAAAGTCCTTAATTTCTACATGATTTATAGGAAATGAGAAAGATGAATGGAAAACTAGCAAGGTATGAACATTTTCTCTTATTGTATTGGCTTGCTATTAGTATAAAAATAGAAATAAATTATTATGGAACTTGTAGGATTTTTGGTTGAACATATGAAGCTTATTATTAATATTTAGGAAGTGTGATGGCTCTCACATTTAGGGGGAGCTATTACAAAAAATAAATATTTAGAGAGTTATAAGAATGATTTGTTTAAATTATGATTGAAAGTATATATAGAGTTAGCAAGAGAAATTTTATGGATAATAATTATGTATGATTTTGAGTCCTATATAGAAGAGATAGGTTAATTTATAAGAATAATGTTCTGAAAAATTTTGTTTTAAAGGAACATGACAAAAATAGTATAACGAATCATTATTCGAATTAAGTTTCGAAAATTCCTATTTTAACAAGATAATAAAATTGTTATAATGATTTTTCCAATTATTATAACGATTTTGCATAGCCTCCTCTTTTTAGTATTTTTTGTGAAATAAAGTCTATTACGAAGACATGGGATTGCAAATTTGGGGTGTCAACAAATGCCCCTCTCTAGATGAGGTTGTAGGTTAAGAACTGAAAACCAAAATTTAGGGTAGAAAAACACCAAGTTTGTAATTCATGTCAAAAAGATACAAGTTTTGAAAAATTTTATTATGACCAGAAGAGACATGTTGAACCCCACTAAATTTTGGAAAAATTTGCCCATATTGACAAATATGCTGAACTACTCATTTATCATGAAAACCAACAATAAAGCATGCAAGGTGAAAAATAAATGTGCTGGAGAAAAACTAAAATCCCCTCCCCCTTCGAAAGAATGACAAACTAAAACCAAATTAGGAGTAAGGGGGAGGCAAATATGAAGACAATAACGATGCGAGGACCTATATAAATATAAGGAATTTCAGAAATATTGAAACTACAATGAACATAAAACGAAAATGTTTCTAGACATTTGAATGGGCCATTTAGTCTGGATGCAATGATATTTCAAGAAATCTGGAAGCTAGTCAAAACAAAATGATTTATTTTGTTATTTTTGTTGTTTTGTTTCAATGCTGCATTAGAGATAAACCTTCATATACTAGAAAGAAACTACTGCAGTAGAGAAGAAAACAAGTGTAATGGATGAGAGGGAGCTACCATTTGGGAGTAAAATCTAAGCTAATGCATTCTTGGCAAACTGAACCAAAGGAGGGTGCTTGATGATTTAAGAAATGATAGTGATATTGAAGACGTAAGGAAGACTATGAAGAAAAAGAGAATAAAAGTTAAGAAAAGAGACCCTTAAAAGAAGAATAGAGAGAGGGGAAGAAAAGGATTAGAGTAGAGCGAGGAGATAAATTTTTTAAAGAGATGCAATTTTTTTAAAAAGGAGGAGATGTTTTGGAAGAGGATTATCTTTTCCTTGATGAAGGAAAAGAAATAGATCTTGAAGTGGATCAATGGGGGTTGAGGTGTAGCCTTGAGTTTCTGCTAGCTCTAAGGGAAGAAAAATCCTTGAGTTTTTGTGAGCTCTAAGGGAAGAAATAGCCTTGAGTTTCTATGAGCTCTAAGGGAAGAAGAGCCTTGAGCTTTTGAAGGCTCTAAGGGAAGAAGAAAAGAAGGATATCCTCAAACCTTGGGGCTTCTGCTAGCTCTAAGGGAGGAAGAACCTTGAGCTTTTGAAGGCTCTACGGGAAAAGGAACCTTGAGATTTTGAAGGCTCTAAGGGAAGAAGAAAAGAAGAATATCCTCAAAACATGGGGCTTCTGCTAGATCAAAGGGAGAATATTCTCAAACCTTGGGGCTTCTGCTAACTCTAAGGGAGGAAGAAAGAAGGAATATCGTCAAACCCTTGGGCTTCTGCTAGCTCTAAGGGAGGAAGAAAGGAAAAATATCCTCAAACCATAAGGCTTCTACTAGCTCTAAGGGAGAAAGAACCTTAAGCTTTTGAAGGTTCCAAGGGAAGAAGAACCTTGAGTTTTTGAAGGCTCTAAGGGAAGAAGAAAAGAAGGATATCCTCAAACCTTGGGGCTTCTGCTAGCTCTAAGGGAGGAAGAACCATGAGCTTTTGAAGGCTCTAAGGGAAGAAGAACCTTGAGCTTTTGAAGGCTTTAGGGGAAGAAGAAAAGAAGGATATCCTCAAAACATGGGGCTTCTGCTAGCTCTAAGGGAGGAAGAAAGGAAGAATATCCTTAAGCCTTGGGACTTCTGCTAGCTCTAAGGGAGGAATAAAGGAAGAATATCCTCAAACCTTGTGCTTCTGCTAGCTCTAAGTGAGGAAGAAAGGATGGATATCCCCAAACCTTGAGCTTCTACTAGCTCTAAGGGAGGAAGAAACCTTGAGCTTCTATCAACTCAAGAGAAGGACAAAAAGAAAAGCATCTACTTGCATATGGTAGAAGAAACTGCTATTGTATAGAAGAAGATAAGTGTAATAGATGAGAGGGGGCTGCGATTTTTATAAGGAGAGGAAAGAATTGAGAAGAACTACAATTTCTGGAAGAGGTAAACGATTAGATAAGTCTTGATGAGGAGATGTACTTTTTAGAAAGAGAAGAGAGAAAATTATTTCCTTTTTGAAGGAAAAAGATATAGGTCCTATGAAGGATCATGAGGGTTATGGTTGTCCCCCAACCTAAAAATACATTTCCCTTTCTTTAAGAAAAAATATAGATCTTGAAAAGGATCAATGGGGGTTGAGGGGTAGATCCCCTACCTGAAAAGAGGAGAGAAAATTTTAGAAGAATAGGATTATCTCTTTCTTGATGAAGGAAAAGAAATAAATCCTAAAGAGAATCAATGAGGGTTGAGGTGTAGACCCCCTACTTGAAAAGAGAAAATTTTTAGAAGAAGATTATCTTTTCCTTGATGAAGGAAAAGAAATAGATCCTCAAAAGGATCAATGGGGGTTGAAGTGTAGACACCCTACCCTAAAAATAGAAGAGAAAATTTTAGAAGAAGATTATCCTTTCCTTGATGAAGGAAAAGAAATAGATCCTAAAAAGGATCGATGGGGGGTTGAGGTGTAGACCCCCTACCTGAAAATAGAAGAGAAAATTTTAAAAGAGGATTATCATTTCCTTGATGAAGGAAAAGAAATAGATCCTAAAAAGGATCAATGGGGTTTAAGGTGTAGACCCCTTACCTGAAAACAGAAGAGAAAATTTCACAAGAGGATTATCTTTTCCTTGATGAAGGAAAAGAAATAGATCCTCAAAAGGATCAATAGGGGTTGAGGTGTAGACCTGCTACCTAAAAAGAGAAAATTTTTAGTGGACATAGGGCTCCTTGAGGACATTTGGGTTTTTGCTAATAGAGAGGGTAAGTCTTTGAAATAGGTCTCTGCTATTGAAGTTGGGGGGGGGGGGGGGTTTCTATTGTTGGTGTTGCTAGGGTTGGGGGCATGCTGTTGTTGCCTCTACTGGAGGAGGAGCTATCTTCGATGGTGTTTCAACAATGGGAGGTATTGGAAGGGGTTTCAGATTGTGGTAGTTACTGCTTCCTCCAAGAGGCCATATAGTTAATTCCTCAATACCATTTCTCTCTTTAGCACTCCCTTGTTATTCTTGATTTCAAGAGAAAGAAAACTCAAAGAAAATCAAGCAACTCATCTTAATATCCCATGTGGAAGTTATTCCTCAAAGAAAATACCTTGGAACACAACTGAAGGGTACATTGAAAAATGGAAATAGAATCATGAAGAAAAAATAGAAAGTGGATAACTGGGTAGTTGCCAATGCCCTTGGTTGCAAGCAAAAATAGTAGAATAAGAAAAAAGGATAGCCAATAGGGTAACTTCAATGCCCTGGTTGAAACAAAATAAAGTGAAATTTTTTTTTAAAGACAAGTAGACATTGGGGCAACCCCAATGCCCTTGGCTAAAACAAAATGAAAAATGGGATGGTAATTAATAGGGCATTTCAAATGCCCCTGCCAAAATGAGAAGGGATAAATGGTGCAACTAGTGGGGTAGTTCCAATGCCCTTAGCTGCCAAAATGAGAAGGGATAAATGGTGCAGCTAGTGGGGTAGTTCCAATGCCCCTAGCTATAGAAGATAAAGAGGAATAAGAGATAAAACTAGTGGGGCAATATTAATTCATGTATTTTACTGAGTTTTAGTTGTATTTTGCATTGGATAATGATGATTGCAAGGTTAACTATACTTTTAAGCATTATGCACGTTTATTCACTTTAATGATACACAAATTAAGTTTTAAGTCGTGAAAATTATATATATAAATATGTTAGCGATTGTTCACTGGAAAGGAAGTGATTGAATGATAATCAACAGCTTAGTTTACTGGTAAAATTAATTAATTCACAAAAGAAATTACAATTCATGTCTAAGTTATAGAGCTTGTGGGTAAAGGCCTTAATCAACTAACTTACTTTGTGGATAATCCAGTTTATCAACGGACCTATATATTAATTTTTTTGTATGATGAATTTTATTGATATAATAGCAAATATATCTAGAGTGGATGATGAATTATATTTCCTGTAATGTGATTTGCTTCACGGAAAGGTATTCTTTGATGAGTAATTTTAAGAAAATTCACGAAAGAGTTGGAGTTGAAAATTAAATTTAGCTGATGCTCGATCATAAAGAATGTGGACTGATAGGGAAAAGAAGTGGGCTTGCATGGAATAGTCTTACACATTCAGAGGTGACCATGTCCTTGTTAACTACTAGTTGAGGAATTGTCCCCCCCCTTAGTCTATAAAAGGAGCCTCTTAGCCATGAAACCACCTCCCCCCCCCCCCCTTCTTCATCTAGATAGCTCCGTAGCTATACTCTCCATCTTCTCCACCTTCCACCCATCCATTTCTTTCAAGAGGAGATTGACGACCTCTTCTTCCTTTATCAATTCTCTAGTGCATTTACTATTCTTTTCTCTACCTGAGCGTATCCTTGAAGGAAAGACTCTTGACGTCGATTGCTTCCTCCTCTGTTCCTTGGTGTAATTGCGAAGTGACACCCAAAATTTCATTCAAGGTTGAAAGGGAAGTTCATTAGCTTGACAATTTGGTGGACTAGAAGTAAAGATAAAAAGAGCATTTGGCCTGAACAAGTTTCGAAGGGTGAAAATTATAGTGGATTATTAGGTGTTCTCTTCTTTTTCCTTTCTCTTTTTTCTTTTCTTTTTCCTTTACCTATCTTATTACACATGTTTCAATGTTGAGAGAATGATATCATGTTTAATGTATTGTTGATGTTTCTCTATATTTCTCCAAGTATTTGTAAATGTGTTATGTTTTATGTGTTGTTTGTCATATCCTTAAGATAAAAATAACAAAAATAGAAGCAAACAATTCTTAAAAGTTTCAAAAATCCTAAATTGTAACTTAATTTCATCTGAAACTCACATATATCCCATTTACCAACGAGTTAGCCTATTGCTTAAGTGGTTTAACTATGGACTAACGTCGTTGGTTAAGTCCTATTGAGCCTACTGAGTGATTTATCAATGAGAAATCTCATGGGTAAAGATGTTTACTCACAAACTAATTTCGTGGGTTTATGCATTTTCATTGAATTATTCTTAAATGCATGCAAATTAAAATATTGAATGTTTCAAAATTGAGAAAAGCTAAGTATTTGGAATTAAAGCTTAATTATTAGGGTTTTTCAGCAGAAAATTTGAATCATTTATTAAGAGCTTCTTTTAAATCCAAATAGCCTAAGTGAAAATGTAATTAAGTTTAATAAAATTTATCTGAGAATTACGGTTATAAGAATTAATTAAAGAACATCCTAATAATTATTTGGAATAGAGCAACTATGATATTACTATAGTGTTAATTGTTCTAGTAATTGTAACACACCAATTTAACTAAGTACCAATTCAATGATCCTTGTAGACAAATTTGTACTTGTACACTAATTACATTTGAACCCGTATACTTGCGGTAAAATTTAAAGTATATTGAACACATTATTAAATATTAACTTCAAAAAGTTTGAATAGGCTGTTTCAATGCCCTTGGTTGAATAAAAATTTAATAGGATTATCTTTTCCTTGATGAAGGAAAAGAAATAGATCCTAAAAAGGATCAATGGGGGCTTGAGGGGTAGACCCCCCTCCCCCCGCTCCCCCCCGCGCCTGGAAAGAAGAGAGTGGTTTGTTTTTTTTTTGATTATTTGAACGAAAATTCCATCGACACTTAAAGGATATTCTGTTGAGGCCTTAGTTTTATTTTTCTTCTTTCATGTACTTGGATGGAAATTTTGTCAATACTTGATGGATGTTCTATTGAGGCTTGGTTCTATTTTCCCCTTTTATTGATTCTAACGGAACTTCCAAAGGTACTTGACGGATATTCCATGGATCCAATGGATGTTCTAGTAGTTATGGATGGATAATTTGTTGAACCTTAGATTTTTCTTCTTTTCATCCCCTTTAAAGAACAAACAGACGTTGGGGAAATCCCAATACCCTAGGTTGAAATAAGAAGGATAAAATAAGTTTTAAAAAAGCAACCCCAATACCCTTGGCTGTTACAAAACAAATGGATAAATTAAAGGAGGAAGCAATAACCATTGGGGCAATCCCAATGCCCTTGGCTAGAACAAAGTAAAGGGACAAACTTAAAGAGGGAGAAGCATCCATTAGGGCAACCCTAGTGCCTCTAGTTGAAATAAAAGGAAAGGAGAGAAGGCAGCCAATAAGGCAGTACCAATGTCCCTAGTTGCAAACAATAGGAAGAGATGAAAAAGAAAAGGACAACCAACAAAGTAATTCCAATATTCTTGAAAAGGAGCTTTAAAGGATTCAAGAAATTGAGCATTGATCTCTCATCTTGAGAGTAAATGATAATTCCTTCCTCTCAAATAGATACCCTTGCTGAAAATGAAGTGTATCCATTAGATGGTACAGTTCATTATGTTAGAAGAATATTTAAATCACCTCCCATTTGAAACAAGACATTTTCATGCAAATGGGGTGGCTATAATGCCCCTAGTGTGGAAAGCAAATAGTAGAGCAATCGCATTCAAGAAGAGAAGAAAACATTCATTCTATTGAACATTAATGTAGTATTGTAAAGCAGATATTGGTTCATACAAGGATTTGAATTGGATCAGTGCCTAACCATGCTAAAGGAACTTGTAGGTTTGAATACAAGGCAAACAAGGGTAGGGTGAGATGGGAAAACATCCCAAAATTTTTCCTTTCCATCGTCCCACATTGCTAATTGATTTGCTCTTTTGAAAAAATTGTTTAGTCTCTAATCTACCTTTGACTTGCCTCCAAACTGCAAGTTTGTTTTGATGTTAAGGCTATTGTGTAAATTTCCCAATAGGACAGCTGCTTAAAATAATTGAGGGGTATGTAATGACACTGTTGGAGTTGCATCTGTTATTTGAATTTCAAATTTTACCTCAAAGAAAAAGGAAAAAACCAAGCAAACAAAACTGAATAAAATCAAACAAATCCTAGATGAATAACAATAGAAGAGTGTTAGGATCAATCATGACCACTAGAGGGGGGGTGAATAGTGGTTTCTCAAATTTAAATAAATTTCGTACGAATTTTTTACTAAAATTCAAAGTAAATGAAATACAAATAATGAAAATGATATGAGATTGAAATGAATAATTCAAAATAAAATCAAGTACGAATTTCAAAATAAAATAACATGCATATAGTCGATTCGATGTGGAAACAATAATGAGAATGCAAAAATAAAAGCACACAGAGAATTTTTAGGTGGTTCACCCTCAAGCTTAAGAAGCTTGAGCCTAATCTAATCACTATTAGAATGATTACAAACTGAGTGTTTAAGGTTGAACACCCAACCAACTACAACAAGGGTTTGTGGTTGCACCTTTCAGCCAACACAAAACCAAGAGTTTAAGGTCAAGCTCTCCAACCAACAAGAGTTTAAGGTTAGACTCTTCAACCAACAAGAGTTTAAGGTCAGACTCTTTAACCAATAAGAGTTTAAGGTCAAACTCTTTAACCAATAAGAGTTTAAGGTCAAACTCTTCAACCCACCACTCCAAAATGGAGTACTCATGTGTGTTTAGGTCGAATACATGTCAAACCAACAAAAGAAAAACATAACCAATCTCTTTCAGAATAATTAGAATGAGTTCACCTTGAAGGAGCACAAAATCAAACTTTAAGCTTTTACACCTTCAAGATCTCCTCCCACCGAAGCATGAAAATGCTTCAAATTGAGTCCAAGACGTGAGCACTAGAGCCGTAAGAAGGAGAGTGAAAATTCGTGAATGAATGATGTGTAAAAATGATGAATTGGGCTCCTATTTATAGATGTAAACTTAAGTTAAAAACCAGTCCAAATTCGTTATAATGTTTTTCCATTTTACTGTATAATTTCAACTAAATCATTATACCGAATGGATGTTCCAACAAATTAGTTATAACATTTTCAAAATCGTTATAACATTTTCAAAATCATTATAATGATTTTCCTATGTGTCAAATCTTGGATTTTTCAAATCTAATTTTAACAACTAAATCTTTTCAAAAAATTTCCTAATTTGTGGCAAATTCAAAATTCGTTATAACGATTTTTAAATCGTTATGCCGATTTTGCTTACGTATCTAAAATTACGGATTTTCCTAGATTAAATTTCTAAGTAAATATTTTTTCAAAAACTTTCCTAAGTATTATTTGAAATTCAAAATTCGTTATAACAATTGTGTAAATTGTTATACCGATTTTCCTAAATTCCTTAATTTACGAGATTTTCTCTAACAGATTTATTTTTCAAAATATTTCCTAAGTTTTGGAATATAATCAAAAATCTTGTGATCTGTCAGATGAATAGTGAATTGTTATAACAATTTTCCAATTGTTATTTCGATTTTTCCTTGTGTTGATTTTAATGTGTGTAGACTTAAAATCTAAATGAGTGACCTATACTAGTGTCCAAACCTTTTTAAGTGAATGTATGTGCTTGTGGCTTGTCTTCATTGACTTCATCATTTTTATATCTAATTCTTCAAATTTCTTTGGCTTTCTACCTTCATATAATTTCTTTATAACTTTATAACTTTGTATCTTGAACTTGGTTTCTTTATGTCTTCATTTGCTTCATGTCAAGTTGTTTGAGATTATCAAAACTTATAAAGGGTGAGTTCTTAACAAAGAGAAGACAAGAACGGACTGAAGTGGACTATCAAAGATGTGGGAAGAGAAGTAGCTACAATGATACTTCATATAGAAACAAAAGTACAAGCTGATTTGTTAATTCAAGGGCATATTTCCATTGAAAAAGAACACACTCTCATTGTTCAAGTTATCTTGCTGGAACTCACTTGATTGGTGGAAGGTCATCACAAAGAATGATCTCATTGGCATAGGTGCTCACTTGATGCTACTCAAACTTTAAGACATCAAAAGTATCACACCCTCACCACACAATTACTCATTGAGGAGAATTACGAATTTGACAATATTCAAGACAAAATGTCTGGTCTTAAACCTCTACTGCCGTCATTAAAGGTTTTGATACCTCATTGATGGTGGACACTCTATTGGACCTCACAATTCAATTGGAATATTCAAATTGAATGGACACTTCCTCAAGTTAGAGGTGGCATACATGGTAGGTAGCTACCCTCCTTAACTTCTTTTACCCTTTTCCTTTATGACTTTAGTCATTTATTTCCCCTCTTCTGAATGTGAACAACCTTGATGCTTCATGCATTGCCCATTTTATTTTCCTTCCCCTCTTCTTTGCTCTTTTTTTTCTTTCTTTCCCTTTTTTTGTGTTTTTCCTTCTAGACTTTTTTTTCTTCTTTTTTTGCTTTCTTTCTTTCTTTCTTTCTTTTTTGTTTTCTTTCTCTCCTTTTTTTTTTTCCTTTTGCTCTCTTTCTTCTGAGCTTCAATTTCAGCTCCTATTCACCTCTTTCCCCTAAGCTTAACCATATTATGCCATAGACACTTTGTGAGGAAGAAATATTCATTCTCACTCATCACTCAAAATAATTTTAAAAGAAGGCCTCACTTAATTTGGCGGAACACCCAAAGATATCCACCCAAAATGATAACAATGGAGGGATCCAACTAAATTTTGTTTGAACTTGTCTCCTTCCCAATTTCCATAAAGGTTTTAAATGAGTATGGCCCTGGTGTCTCTCCACTCACAAAAGAGGTAAATAAGTCTCTTGGTAAGAGTAACACCAACTAAACTTCTTGCAAATCAATCACAACTCTTTGAGTGATTAGGTGGGTTGTAGTTATTTTTAGGCTTTGGTTCATGCACTCCACTTAGATAATTTTCTTTCTCTCCAATGGTGTTAGACCTAACAGTTAATATTCAGCTTGAAAAAAAAAGTAGAGAATCATCTAAAAGAAAAGACAAGAAGTACTAAACCTAGTTAAATTGAAAATGATCAAGGAAAACCTTTTTTTTTTTTGACAAAAAGAAAGGGAAAGTAAAGCAATCATAAAATTCAGAAAAATAATAGAGACACTAACATGTAATTTCTGAAATAAAAAAAATAGTGAGGTAGAATTTAAGATTCAGTTGTAATAGCAGATGCTTAGACAATTCAAACATTCCCTAACCCTTTATGTTGACAAGAAAAGCAACTCCCCCATTGAAGGCCTTCTCAATAAATGGGTCTTGCTAATCAAGTTGGAATCTCCTTTCTATAAAGGAGGTAGTGAATTTGGGCCATTATTTTTCTAGTGGACTTGACTTTGGTATTTTAGATGCAGCTTTTTTTTTTTTTTGTGGGCAGCCCCTTGTGTAATGCACAACATTGAATCTTTCCCTTCCATCAAATCAAGTTGCTATAATTTACTCATCACTCAACCCTTTCCAGAAAATTTCTGCCTCTTTCATGTGTTTGGAGATGCTCTGGTAAATTATGGAATTGGATTTATATTTCATAAACCTTGCTTTGCATCTCTGACTTCTCTGTCTTGGCCATAAATTCTAGTATGGGCTGGATGAATACAACATTTGGATGATTTCTAGATGATTTATTTTGGGATGAACCTTGTTCTTGAGATATTATAGTTGCTGCTTGATATTCAAGTGGCTGGCTACTATAATTTGGGGTTTAGGGGAGGTGAAACAAAAGGAAAGGAGGAACTTACGGTTGTAGGTTTTCTTTTTTCTTTCTTTTTTCAATAGGTTCTATCTGGTATGAAGCTATGTGAGTGGGAAAGTCTAGAAAATGTGGTAGGTAAGGAGGAAATGGCACCTAGGGATAGCATCTGAATTAAATGCTGATTAACAAAAAAAATGGGGGATGGAAGGTTGTTGTAAAGGTAGAATAGAGAATTCAGAGAAGTTGGGGAAGTTAAGCAATTGGAGAGAGGGTAGAAGGATGTTGAATTATTAGGAAGATAGGAGAAAATAAAGGTGTTCTAATTGTGAGAGTAGAGGAGGTTGAAACTAAGATATTTTCTGAGATAGAGGGACGGAGGAAGACTTGTAAGAAGAGTAGAAGAAGACATCTAATTGAAGAAATCTAATGGATGGGAAAGGAGATTTGTAATAAAGGAGAAGGAGTTGAAATTAAATGGTAGCCACTAGGCTACATTGTAGAAGGCAACTTAGTGAATTCAACAAATTTGAGAGATGGACTACAAAGAAAAGGGGATTGATGGCAAGGGAATGACTCAGCCATTGTTGTTGAAGGAGATAGGAGAGCATTGACATTTAGGAGGTGATATTGACAAATAAAGGAGGCCAACAGCTGGTGCTAATGGTTAAGTGGGAGTAGGAAATTTAGCAAATGACATTGAAGAAAGAAAGAAATCAAACAGCTAATGCTGGATGAGAAAATAAGGAAAGAAAATTCAGCAAATGATGTTGAAGGTGAAGGAATAGCATGGGAGGAAGAGGTAGAGGGCTTGGCTGCCCTTGAAAGAATTAGGAATGGCGAGATTTTGATTTGTATATTGGGATAGAGGGAGGATTAGGTAATATAGTAGATTGAGGAGGGGAATGCACCATTAGGCGTGCATGATGAAAGGAAGACTGAATGTTGGGAGGAAGAGGATGGATTTCCCTAGATTGAGAAGGTAGAGAAATGGAGGGAAAGGATGCAATTAAAGGGGAAAGCCTTTGTGAATTTATTATGTAGGGAGGAGTATGCCTAGGTGGTGACCCAATTTGAGGAGGGGGAATGGGGACTTCTTGCAGCACTACTATTTTGCTATCTATTAATTGTTGTAAGGAAATTTTGAAGGCCCTACAATGGTTAGTATGATAACCAAAAACCCTATGGCATGCACAATATGTTGTAGGGTCAAAGTCCCTTGAAAAATAATTGATTTTAGCTTTTATGGATGGTGGCTCTAGGTAGGCCCTAACCTTTGGGAATATAGTGCTTAAGGGCTCCACCAAGCAAGTAAATTGGCGATAGGATTTATGAGGCCTAGGAGATGGTGACAAGTGTTGTTGGGATTTAGGCCTACAGGTTTGAGATTTTTTTGGCTTAGAGGAAGGACTTGGGCACCAAGGAGCATGAGCTTGAGGAGAAAGAAGAGAAGAAATCAAGGGTTGATAGGCCTATTGAGGGGAGGCAACTATAGAATTTTGTGATTTACCTTTATTACCATCCTTCTTATGATCTTTGAGTTTGTTATTTTTGAAACTTGAAGGGGAGGTAGAAGTAGCACCGGATTGAGCAATAAGAGGAGTAGATGGTGTTGGGAAGAGGAACTTAGAAAGCTTCTTCAAGAGTGGATATTGAGAAGCAAGAGGGAAATTTTGGGGAAGAAGCCCATGAGAGGAAGAGATTGAAGGAATATTAACAAGTTGAGGGCTTACTAGACTATGTGGAACTTGAACATGGGTGGTAGGGAGGAAGGGAGAGTGTTGAGATCCACAACTAGGTTGGGAAATAGTCGAAGGAGTGGTTTTAGGGAATGGATTTTCAAAAGAAGGGGATGTTGAATCTATAGTTGGGCCTTCAGTTTGACAAGCCAAAGACATTTGTTGCATGTATTGTGCCATAGTAGCATACCAATCTGATTTTGATTGGCCCACTGGGTTGGGAAAACAAGGAAAAATTATTAATAGGGATCATGAGGGGAGGAATAGGGATAGTGGTTGAGGTAGGGACCTATTTAGAATCAACCTAACTTGGGACATTTGCCATCTCCTTAGACATGAGTCTGGTGACAATGGGGATCCCTAGGGGGAGTTGGTGCTAGGAGATCAACCAAGGCACTTGAATACAAGAGAATAACACAACTTATTAGCAATTAGTCACAAAAGAGGAGGCTGAAATGAAGCTAAAAAACAAGAACCAGTATGTATTGAAAAAAGATAAGCAACATCCGAATGCAACTTGAAATGTATAACTAATTTTGAATTGAAAGAATATTCAAAAGAGAATGCCCCTTGGGCAAAGATAAATTGATAAAAATGAATGATGTGAAACAACACCCTTGTGTTGATAAAACAATGCCATTTCTATATGTTTCAACATGTGAATGTTGAAGTTGCATGATGTATGTACATCATAGGGCCATTTTAAACAATTTTTATTTGAGTCGAAGTGCACCACTCTTATTGGTGTGGGAGATCCCCAATGGAGTTGCCAATTTTATAAACACGAGAAATTTACAAGCATCTTTCGTAATGAAAAGAAAATCCAAAAAGAAAGGTGACATGGAGTCACCACTTAGTTTATTCAAGGTAAAAACTAAGAAAATCTCAAGATTTTAGGTAAGCACTTCAGGTACAAGTCGGGAAGGTATTAGACACCCAACTTGCCTAGCAAAAGCTAGCCTCTAATTGTTTAAATTGGTCCATTCAAATTATTTAATTTGAATACATCATTGTTTGTATTGATGAAATGGAAATGACATGCAAAAATAAAAGAAATGACTGGAAATGAACTAAAAGAAATACAAGAAGGTATAAATTGCATTTACATTAAGTTTAAGAGTGAGATTACAACTGAAGGAAGAGAAGATTTATAAGACTTGACGCTACAACAGAGAAAATACATTCGATTATGGATTTGCTAACCTAAGGACAAATAATATAGCATGTGTACAACAAGAGTTATTAAAAATTCCCTTAGATCTCTAGCATTCTCCTCATTTTTAGTAAGCCCTGCCCTCATCTTGAAGTTCTTAAATGCATTATGTGTAGTCAAGCTAGAAAATGCAAGAAATATGCATGTCACCACAATGATCCAACTAAACATGCAAAGTAATTCAAGAATTCATGTAATTGCAATGAAAAATAGTAGTCGAGAGTCTGAACATCAATTTAAACAAGCATCACAAAGAGATTTCAACAATTGGCAGGCATTCTCAGGTTCTTGCCCTAATTTCATTAAGAAACTATAAAAATACATTCATTCAAACAAGGGATGCACAAGCAGCACAACATTTAAGCAATCAAACACCAAAATCAATCATTATCCAGAGAAGATCATTCAAGGAGCATGCAATTTAGGGCGTTGGGGTGGTATTTGCTAGAAATTAAAGATTCGAGCAAAGAAATTGAAGTGCTAGATCAAAGGGCAGTAGGGAAGGCCTACTTGAACCATTGGCATAGGAAAGGTTATTGGGGCCAAGGATCCTTGGAAATGTATTACGCGAAGGTCGAGCCATTCCAGGTTGTGCGGGTTGCCAAAGGTTGAGTTGTTCCAGGTCGTCATGCAGAAGTAGGGGAGCTTGAGGTTTCGTTGGAGTAGGAGAACCCTCCTTTGAGGATCAAATCATCCCCAAAATGTTGTAGTTGTCGGAGATCGAGCCGCCTGAGTGCTAGGAAGTAGAAGGGTTTCCTTGAAGATCAAATCACCCCCAAAATGTTGCCACCCCGCAAGGATGTCACAACCCTTAGTCCTTTTTGTTAAAGTGTTTTTGCCAGCCCCATTTAATTTGTGATTAGTGCTATTTATGTGGTGATTAGTCAATAACAACCTTAACAAACTCCATGTGGCAGCCTCTAGTAGGTCCATGTGAAGGATTAAGTTGTTAAAATCATTCAACTGCTAAATCGTTATACCGAATTTGAAAATCGGTATAACAAATTACTGATTCAGTTCAAATGTAATTTTTCATGTGTTTTAATGTAACAAATATTCTGATAATTGTTAAAGGAAATTTTGTTGTGTAAATGAATGTTCCAGTTTTGGCTAAAGGGACTTCCATTGAGCTATGTGTCCTAGAGTTTAAGGAACAAATAGATTTTCCCATGTCTGTTAGAGGAAAATTTGTTGAGGTTGTAGGCTTTAATGTCTAGAGCTAAGGGTAAAATAGATATTCTTGTGTTTGTTAGAGGAAAATCCATTAGGTTAAGTCTTTTGGTCTGAAGGTTAAGGGGAAAACATATATTCTTATGCTTGTTAGAGTTGGGGTTGTCAGTCTTATTGCTAAGGGTCAACAGATCTTCTTGAGCTTGCTAGAGGAAAATCTATTGGGTTGTTGGCTTGAAAGTTAAAGGAGAAAACAGATTTTCCTATGTTTCTGGAGGAAAATCTGTCGAGCTGTTAGGCTTATATGTTTAGAAGTCAAGGGGCAGCAAAACTTCCTATTCTCACTAGAGGAACTTCCACTAGATTGCTTGCCTAGATATTTGTAATTCGAAGAAGTAAGGAGAGAGAAGATATCTTTGCAAAGAGGAAGTGAAATGGGCCCTACACGAATATTCAAAGCCTAGAGGAAACCATCCAAAAGAAATCAAGAGAAAACAAGGGAAAGGAACATTGGAGATTCCAAAATGGACTTCTGAAAGTTCAGAGAAAAACCAAGATGAAGGAAATTAAAGGAAAACAGGGGAAAGGAAGTTGAAGGGTGAATGGATATTCCTGTGTCTATTAGAGGAAAATCCATTGAATTGAGCCTTAAGAGTTTAGAAGGGTGAAAAGATATTCCTATCAGTGTTGGAGGAATTTCCGTCGGATTGACTGCCTTAGTGTCCAAGGGACAAATAGATATTCCTATCTATTAGAGGAAATTTCATTAGATTGCAAGTTTGAAAGTTTAGAGCTAGGGGGCAAACAAATATTCCTATGTCTATTATAGGAAAATCCGTTGGATTGTCATTCTTATTGCCAAGGGGTTAAGGGGCGAATAGATATTCTTGTGTCTATTAGAGAGAAATCCATTGGACTGTTAGTCTCATAGAGGTAAAGGGGAAAATGGATTTTCTAGCTCTAGCTAGAGGAATTTCCATTGAGACTAAGCCTTGTAGAGGTAAAGGGGAAAACAAAATTTCCACTTTGACTAGAGGATTTTCCATTGGGATAATGCCTTATAGAAGTAAAGGGGAAAATGGAATTTCCTCTCTAGCTAGAGGAATTTTCGTTGGGATTGAGCCTTATAGAGGTAAAGGGGAAAATAGAATTTCCTCTCTGGCTAGAGGAATTTCTATTAGGACTGAGCTCTATAGAGGTAAAGGGTAAAATAGAATTTTCACTTTGGCTAGAGGAATTTCCATTGGGATTGAGCCCTATAGAGGTAAAAGGGAAAACAAAATTTCCTCTCTAGCTAGAGGAATTTCTGTTGGGACTGAACCCTATAGAGGTAAAGGGGAAAATGGAATTTCCTCTGGCTAGAGGAATTTCTGTTGGGATTGAGCCCTATAGAGTTGGGTCAATGGAATTTCCTATCCTTGCTAGTGGAACTTCCGTTGTACAAAGGCTTAGAGGTGAAGGGTTAGTGGAATTTCCTATCCTTGCTAGTGGAACTTCTGCTGGACTAAGGCTTAGAGGTTAAGGGTCAGCGGAATTTCCTATCCTTGCTAGTGGAACTTCCACTGGATTTTTAAGACAATTACCTTATTGTTATATCGAAAAACCAAGTGTCGACCAAACATCAAAATCGAAATAATGAACCATATTCTGAATGATGTTTTGAAAATTCTATTTTAATGGAACAAGACAAAAATGATATAATGAATCATTATCCAAATTAAGTTCTGAAAAGTTCTATTTTAATAGGATAATAAAATCATTATAACAATTTTTCTAATCGTTATAACGATTTTGCATAGCCACCTCTTTTCAGCATTTTTTGTGAAATAAAGTCCATTATGAAGACAAGGGATTACAAATTTGGGGTGTCAACATCACTAGAGGCTCCTTTCCTTATCTAGAGCAAACAAATGCTCTTTTCTTTGAAAGATTATTCGCTCACTGCGAAACTTCCGAACCTATTTTTCTCTTGAGAACTTAGCTACTCTTCCTTCTTCCTCCCTTTGGAATGTCTTCCACTTAGTATGGAACTTCCCGAATCTATCTCCCTTTGAGCCATCAGAGGCTCCTTCCCCTTTTCTCCCTTCAGAATGCTTTCTGCCTAGTGTAGAACTTTCGAACCTATCTCCCTTTGAGCCATTAGAGGCTCTTTCCCCTTTCTTCCTTTAGAAGGTTTTCCGCTTAGTATGGAACTTCTGAGCTTTTCTCCCTTTGAGCCGTTAGAGGCTCTTTCCCCTTTCTTCCTTTGGAAGGTTTTCCACTTAGTATGGAACTTCCGAATCTTTCTCCCTTTGAGTTGTCAGAGGCTCCTTCTCTTTCCCCTTTTTTCCTTTTGAAGGTTTTCCACTTAGTATGGAATTTTTGAACCTTTCTCCCTTTGAGCCATTAGAGGCTCTTTCTCCTTTCTTCCTTCAAAAGGTTTTTCGCTTAGTACGGAACTTCCGAACCTTTCTCCCTTTAAGCTGTTAGAGGCTCTTTTCCCTTTCTTCCTTCAAAAGGTTTTTTGCTTAGTACAGAACTTCTGAACCTTTCTCCCTTTTAGCTATCAAAGGCTTCTTCTCCTTTCTTCCTTTGGAAGGTTTTCCATTTGGTACGAAACTTCTGAAGCTACTTTCTCTTGAGCACTTAGCTGCTCTTTCTTCTTCCTCCCTTTGTAAGGTCCTTCTCCTATTTTGGAACTTCTGAACTTACCCGTTCCTTATATTGTTTAGTCTCTTCCCTTTTCCCTTGCCTTAGAAGTTCAGGTAGCCAGTTTGGAACTTCCGAGCTTACCCTATCTCTTCTTTTTATCTCACTTTCCTTGTCTCCCCACTTTGGAAGGTTGCTTGCCTATTCTGAGACTTCGAACATTACTTCACCATGGTCAACAACACCTCTTCTTCCTTGGTTAGTTTAGACCCTTTGAACCTAAAGCTGTAGGCTCATTCGTAACTTCCGAATGTTTCCTTTAGAGACACACAAGGCTTGGAACTTCTGAAGTTCCTCTCAAGAGGTAAAAGCTTTCAACTTTCTTCATTTTCTTACCACGTGGCATGTCTTAATAACTAAATGATCCTATGTGGACCAACCAGAGGTCACCACGTAATGTCTGTTAGGGTTGTTAATAACTAACTACCCTTTAAATAACTCTTAAGACAGATGATTTGGCACACACAATTGTGTTGAGTATAGAATCTCTCCTTAAGTTAGTTTTGATGATGTCAAATTAATGTGTATTAAAAGAAGCAATGAAGATTTGACTTGAAGATACAAGGAAGTGATAGGTTAAAGAATGATGACTTGAGGACTTGTGAAAAGCTATGAAAGATGCAAATCTTGAAGCATGAAGACACAACAAAATGAAGACAAATTTCACATGAAACGACTTCCCACAAAAGGTTGCACATTAGATTAAGTCACACACTTAATATCATTAGAGCACACACTCACTATCCTTAAACAGAACAAAAATGGTATAACAAATTCAAAATTTGTTATAACGATTTTGGCAGGTTAGAACTAAAGTTACCATACAGACAAAACAAAATGAAACATCATTTGGATATCTGAATGATTATCTGAATTTGTTTGTACTCAGGTTTTTTAGAACATCAAAATAGAAGTGCCGCACAAACCTATCTTTGGTAGACGGAAGTTTCATGTGGGCCAAGAGAAAAATGGAAGTTTCATATGGGCCAAGAGAAAAACGGAAGTACTATAAAATCCATGCCTCAGAAAATGAAAGTTCTACCAAAAAATTAAGTTTTCCTAGAGCTCAACGGTCAATCGTAAAGTTAAGGCCATAAGGTTACGACTAGTCGTAGAGTTATTGGCTATAGGCCATAGTTAGCCATATGGTTATCCATAGTGTTTATACTTAGAAAAATCACATAAATACAATGACAAAGAAATTCGGAACATGATTTAGATATCCAAATTATTATTTGAATTTCCCTATAATTGATTCTATCTCAGAAATTCCTCGTAGGCATAATTTGGATAACCATTTCTAAAAAACATTATTCCGAATTTGTTACAATAAAATTTGAAAAACAATTTGTTATTCTAAATTGACATCTGATTTGGGTAAAATAGTTGTTGGAGAGGTTTGACCAGATCAAACTAGCCATTTATGATCGTTTAAGCTTGCCTAAACTATAAATAACCTTGAGTTTAGAGATCAAATTCACCCAATATCTTCATACTTGATCTCTTGGACATTAGAGCTTTCACTTGACAATAGAATTGCATAATCATCATTTGAGATTTTAAGAAGTGTTTTCAATCGTGCTCAAGCTTCTTCCTCTTTCTCATTGAAAACACATACACCTTACACAAATTTTCTTTGTGATTGGTATTGTTTGCTTTTGTTGGCTTGTTGAGTTTTTACCATAAAACTCAAGGTTGAGTTGGTTGAAGTGTTCTACCTTAAACACTTGGGTTGGTTGAGAGATTCGACCTAAAATCCTTAGGTGTTGGTTGAGGGGTGCAACCTTAAACCCTTGTAATTGGTTGGTTTGGTGTTGGACCTTAAACACCTTTTGTAATTGGTTCTTGATAGTGGATTAGATTTAGGCTCAAACTTAGATAGCTTGGGGGTGGACGTAACCTTTTGGTGAACCACCAATTCATATTTCATTACTATTTTGTTTTGAATATTTATCGAATCGATCACGAATGAATTTTCAATTAGTTTTAAAAAACTATTCATCCCTCCTCTAGTGCACGATCCATACTTTCAGATTGTTGGTTTTTTCCCTTACTTGAGGTTTTTGAATGAGAGCACCCATGCACCCGAGTGTTTGACCTCTGGCGAGCTTTAGTTGTTCCTATTCGAGCGTCCGACCTTCGGTGACTTGTTTGACTCCGCTTTAGCGACCTCTGACATTCAGTGACCTCTCCTCAGTCATCGCTATTAGGTAGGTTTTCCCTACTATCCTTGGGAATTTCCTACTACCCCTTTGATTCAAAGGATTTCAGCATTTTTTGCATTCGAACCCTAACTTCATGCTTAATCAAACCTTTGATATTTTAAATTGCATGATTCTTGAAATTTTGCTTGATTGTGCACATGAATGTTTGATTGCTTGCTTGGCTGAACATCGTTTCACTAGAATGAATGAGGCCTTCACTGGCTTTATAGAAATTAGGGCATAGTATTATATTTCAGTCATTGCAACTTTTCATCAATGCATGCTCGATTATTTCTGACTTTAAATGCATGATTTCTTGAATCTTTAATATGCTTGAATCAATGTAGTAATCCTATGCCCCTTCTTCAAATGCTTAGCTTGTTCTTGCTAAATTCTTCATAAACACCAAGATGAAGGTTGGGCCTAACAAAAATGAGGGAAAATCAAAGATTGCAAAAGATTCTTTAATGTATCTTGTCGTGTGCTATTTGTATGAACTGTATGAATGTTGTAAGGTCTTTATCAAATGTGTTTCCACTGCCCTAGTTTGGAGCATTGTAAACATTTTCTTTTTCCAAGTGTAATTCAATTCTTTGTATCAATAAAATCCCCATTTAGCTTCTTCATTTTATTTGGATTCTTGTATGCCATTCTTGTGATGCATTAGGATAATTCAAATTATTAATAAAGATAGTTTGAATATGCCAATTCAACTTATGTTCCTATGGGCTGAGGCTGTTTATACCTCTTGTTACATAATGAACAGAGTACATATTAGATCCATTTTAAATAAAACCCCTTTTGAACTATGGTATGGAAGATAATCTAATGTGGGATATTTTTAAGACATATGGGAGCAAATGCTTCGTATTAAATACTAGTGATAAAAGGGATAAATTTGATAAGAAAAGGAAGGGAAAATAGTAGGATATTCAACAAATAGTAAAGGTTATAGAGTATATATTGGAAATGGTAGAAAAGTTATAGAATCCATTCATGTTAGTTTTGATGAAACCTTAGAAAATAAAATTGAAAAATCAACAATAGATAGTGATGATGATGAAACTAAAGAAAAATCAAATGAACTTAAAACTCATGATAAAATTTGGAAACTCACTCCCAATCACCCACAAGAATTGATTGTAGGTGATATTTCAAGAGGAGTGCAAACCGGAAGCAAAGTTATTGAGGAATGTCAATATTGTGCTTTTGTTTAAACTATTGAACCAAAAAATATTATTGAAGCATTAAAAGATGAATTCTAGATTAATGCCATGCAAGAAGAACTTAATCAGTTTGAAAGAAACAAAGTGTGGGAATTGGTTGAGAGACTTGTTGATAGAGATCTTATAGGATCTAAATGGGTCTTTAGAAATAAGTTGGATGAAGATGGAAAAGGGGTTAGAAAAAAGGTTAAGTTGGTTGCACATGGCTATAACCAATAAGAAGGTATTGATTATGATGAAACCTTTGCACCAATAGCTAGAATGGACTCCATTAGAATATTGTTAGCTTATGCAAGTCATTATGGATTTAGATTATTTCAAATGGATGTTAAGAGTGCCTTCTTGAATGGACACATCCAAGAAGGGGTAGTTGTGAAACAACCCCTAGGTTTTGAGGATAGTGAATATCCCAATCATGTTTTTAAGTTGAAGAAAGCTCTCTATGGACTCAAGCAAGCTCCAAGAGCTTGGTATGAAAGACTAAGAGAATTTCTTAAGGAAAATGGTTTTGAGATTGGTAAGGTAGATAAGACATTATTCATTAGAAAAAAAGAGAATCATATATTGCTTATTCAAGTTTATGTGGATGATATAATTTTTGGATCTACTAATGAGAACTTAGCTCATGAATTTGGAAATATTATGCAAAAAGAATTTGAAATGAGTTGGGAGGTGAATTAGCATTTTTTCTTGGCTTGCAAATTAAACAATTTGAAAATGGTATTTTTAACAACCAAGAGAAATATTGCAAGGAATTACTGAAAAGATTTGAAATGGATTTAAGCAAAGAGATAGGTATTCCCATGGGATCAACCACAAAGCTTGATAGTGATCCTAGTGGAGTTAAGGTAGAAGAGAGAAAATATAGAAGAATTATTGGATCTTTGTTATACTTGACTGCAAGTAGACCTGACATCATATTCAGTGTGTGTGCATGTGCTAGGTTCCAAAGTGATCCTAGGGAGCCACACCTAACTGCAGTTAAGAGAATATTAAGATATCTTAAGGGTACAGTAGACTATGGAATATACTACTCTAAGAATAGCTCCTTAGAATTGGTATGTTACTATGATGCCGATTTTGGTGGATCTAAATTTGATAGAAAGAGCACTAGTGGCATGTGCCAATTCTTAGGTCAGTCACTTATACCATGGTGTAACAAGAAACAAAACTATGTAGCTTTATCTACCACTGAAGCTGAATATATAGCTACTACCCTCAGTTGTGCTCAAATACTATGGATTCAGCAAATCATGGAAGATTATGGTTCACACTTTTCTGAGATAACCTTGTACTGTGACAATACAAGTGCAATAAACCTCTCTAAGAACCCTATAGAGCATTTTAGAACCAAACATATAGACATAAGACATCACTTTCTTAGAGATAATGTAGAAAAGAAGAAAATTAAACTTAGACACATTGATATAGAAAATCAATGGGTTGATATATTTACCAAGCCATCTACCACTGAAGCTGAATATATAGCTGTTTCCCTCGGTTGTGCTCAAATACTATGGATTCAGCGAATCATGGAAGATTATGGTTCACACTTTTCTGAGACAACCTTGTACTATGACAATACAAGTGCAATAAACCTCTCTATGAAACTTATAGAGCACTCTAGAACCAAACATATAGACATAAGACATCACTTTCTTAGAGACAATGTAGAAAAGAAGAAAATTAAACTTAGACACATTGATATAGAAAATCAATGGGTTGATATATTTACCAAGCCTCTAGATATTCATCAATTCACTAGGATAAGAAGAAATTTGGGTATATGTAGCCTAAGTGTACCCTCTCTTTCATCCGGCTATCACCTGGAAGCCCATGGGGTTTCACCGGTAGAGCCGACGGATGGGCTGAGGTATAGAGAATTGAAAGGTGTTCATGTGAGCGCATCGCCACGTGGGGCGGATGGCTACTTAAGCAGAATCGCCACCTTATTTTTGGGTAGAAAATAAGGAAAACTAGATGGGGAAGTGTCCTTCCACCACTGAAACGATAAAAATTGCAGGAATGACATAAAATCGTGTAACGCTATGCGAAACATGAGAGAACTGGATACGGGACTCAGGGTATTGTTGGGGAAGGTGTTAGGCACCCCTAGGCAGCCCGGGTAATCCCAACCTCTCTTTGGCTCTAAAACGGAAAGCCACGACAGTCAGCCCGGCCAAACCTAGCCTCATCCTGGAAGACTTTCCAGGGGATTGGAGGAGCAGCTTCGCTTCCCTCGGCAATTGGGAACTGTCGAGGTGTACATACTCATACAACTGGATGGCCGGCGTCGGCAAGGATGCATGTTGACGGCCTCATCCTGGAAGTCTTTCCAGGGCATCGGGAGGGCAGCTTTGCTCCTCCCGGTAAAGGGGGACCGTCGGGCTGTACATACTCATATGCCCAGACGGTCGGCGTCGGCAAGTATGCACGCCGACAGCCTCATCCCGAAAGTCTCTCTAGGGCATCGGGAGGGCAACTTTGCTCCTCCCGGTAAAGGGGAACTGTCGGGTTGTACATACTCATACGCCCGGATGGCCGGCATCGGCAAGTATGCACACCGATGGCCTCATCCTGGAAGTCTTTCTGGGGCATCGGGAGGGCACCTTTGCTCCTCCCGGTAAAGGGGAATCGTCGGGTTGTACATACTCATATGCCCGGATGGCCAGCTTCGGCAAGTATGCACACTGACGGCCTCATCCCGGAAGTCTTTCTGGGGCATCGGGAGGGCAGCTTTGCTCCTCCCGGTAAAGGGGAACCGTCGGGTTGTACATACTCATATGCCTGGACAACCGGCGTCGGCAAGTATGCACGCTGACGGCCTCATCCCAAAAGTCTTTCTAGGGCTTTGCGAGAGCAAATTTGCTTCTCCTAGTAAAGGGGAACCGTTGAGGTATACATGCTTTTACACCCGGACGATCGACATCGACAAGGATACATGTCGACGGCCTCATCCTGGAAGCCTTTCCGGGGCGTCGAGAGAGCAGCTTTGCTTCTCCCGACGAGATAAGCGAGAAATAGATGAAAATGTGAATATAGACATCGTAGCCCCCACAATGGACCTCTGGCTGAAAGGTCAGGGGTCTGGTGGGTCTACCCGTCTGCCTACCGGACATCCAGGTTTGGGGTCGGATGTTAATTCGGTGTGCCGCCTCAACTTCCAGGTGTAGAGATTTCTACACCTAGTCTCGAGAGACGGGGGAGGCAGACACCTTCGGGGAGACGGCCGTCTCTAAGCGGAGACAATGCGTCTGACGGTGGCTAGTTGTTTCAAAGGAAAAGGATAGGGGAAAACTTGACGATGCGTTCGTAGAACATGTAAGAAAATGCGAGTTTCCATGTAAAAGGACTCGATGAAGGGGTCATGACCGAACTGATCTCGACCGTACCAGGTGGATTCACTCAGCCGAGAGGGAGGTTGCCGGTACCTTCGGAAGTGTATCTAAAGGAATGACATCTGGGCATGTCCTCCAACCTTTCCCCTTGCGTGGGGAAGGTTCAGTACGATTGGGGCTCGAGAAAATGAGGCTAAATCATACGTATGATGGTAGAGAAAGAGGGAGCTTACCTACAGGGAGTTGGTGGCGGCGGTCGGAAGTCCTCGCTTCGGTGCGGTGAGAGGGCGTCGGGGCTTCGAGTAGCTCTCCTCCTTTAGAATCTCAAAAAAGTGGCCCCTTTGAATGGAGCAGAAGGTCCCTTTATATAGGGAATTACCTTCCTTCTTTGGGTGATCCCGGGATGGAAACTCTGCATACATCTTGGTTCAATCCCACAATCTGCGTGATTGATTGATTACGAGATTTAAGTAATTAAATCTTGCCGTATCTTTTCGATTGATTCAAATTATCTTCCCAGGTGGCTAGCTGGCAACCGCGGTGCGTTAGCCGGGTGCTGGGTAGTGGAGATCAGGGTGCGCCAAGAATACAGCTAGTGATTCAGGGGAATAGGCTGTGGCAGATAGCTAGGATTGTGTGTCGGTTGAGGCTCCAGCGATAGTGTGCTTTTCCCCAGAAATCGGACTGGGCGTGTTGACGAGCATACTTGCACATTGGTGGGAGAGTTAGAGATCGGCCGTTGGGGTATTTTACCGGCGTGCCAGTGGTTGACCGGCTGATTTACCCAGCCACTTGATAGGTGCCAAACATGGGCTTTGACGCTAGCAAAGTGGGACTTTGCTAGGGAGGAGTTTGGGGGAATCGGCTGTCGGGGTTCTATACCGACATGCCGGTGGACGGTCGGTTGATTCACCCGATCGCCTGATAGATCTTTAAGCATGGGGGTCAACAGAATGCCCCTCCCTAGGCGAGGTTGTATGACCTTGGTGGAGAGAAACCGATGTCCTT
Organism: Amphibolis antarctica; assembly: GCA_024699675.1. Classification (NCBI taxonomy): domain Eukaryota; kingdom Viridiplantae; phylum Streptophyta; class Magnoliopsida; order Alismatales; family Cymodoceaceae; genus Amphibolis; species Amphibolis antarctica. The sequence goes on along the minus strand of JAMKPZ010003944.1, from coordinate 266 downwards.
GGGTTGAAATGCCCCCCCCCCCCCCCATGCATAAGTGATAAATAATGCGAGGTTTCACACTTTGTGAATATCCATTGCTTGTTATGAAATAGATTTTCCTAGAAGGTGCGTCAGGAAAAGTCTTGAGAAGTTCAGAGAGGATGCACTCTGAACCGGGATGACTAGACTTATACTCTCGATATCTCAACCGAGAGTTGCCATGGTGGTGTGAACTTACACTTCTGGTTGCCTAACCAGAAGATGCCATGAGGGGGATGGACTTACAC
>JAMKPZ010003943.1:0-26135 GCA_024699675.1 Amphibolis antarctica | reverse complement strand
AGTTCTGATGTGTTTTTTTACATGTTGCAGTATATACAAGCATTGTATGCCCCTTCGATAGCATTGTCCTCTACTGCTCATTGATATCAAACCAATACTGCACATTTTTCCTTCCGTGGCTGGTGCATTAAAATACTTCCCAGTCTCCTACTTTCATTCATATTTTTATTTGGTTGACTAAAGGTGGTAACATATGCTTGAAATGGAATTTAAATCTCAAAAGGCATTGAACTGATTTTTATCTATTTACGGTTTATCTGAATTGCTACTTTTATTATTGTTATAACATTATGTGATTGAAGCACAATTCTTTCACATTGGTGGATAATTCTAAATTGAGGATTCATAAACTTTTGAGGGTGAACAGTGTAGGTAATGTTGTTGTAGTGGCACTTTGCTTTGAAGTAGATCAGGCTCTCTTCTGATCTTCATTCTTGCGAGGTTGAACTGCTGATATTTGAAATCTCAAAACATTTGAATTGCAGAAAAAACTCCGGTCAAAAAAGAGTCATGGGAGGATCATACCCATATCCAAGAAATACAATCATCATGACACAAATTTCCCTATTTATTACAATTATGATGAGCTCCATTGTAAATAAATAAATAAATAAATAAAAATAAAATATTATGACCAACTCAAGATTTTTATCTTGGATAATGATGGTGTTTTTATATCCTTCAAGATTCAAACTCTTGAAGGAAATAGGGATACCGTCCTCCTTGGTAAATTAAATTAGTCCAGTTAAATATTACAATAGATGAGAATGTTCACCTCCTTCCTCAGAAATGAAAAAGAAAATTATTTTTTATCTTTTCTTAATTTCCTTTCTTCAGTCCTTCACAACTTGGATAAAGAGGCAGGAACGAGATCATTGAAGCCGTTAAATCTGCATCCCTGACAGTTTATCCTACATGGTTAGTTTTTTGTTATCCTACAAAAACTGTCCTGTAATAGAGGATCTTGCATGTTTTATGCAAGTCATATATATATATGTGTGTATTTAAGATGTAGCAGAAATGCAACAGCAACAATCAAAGAAGAGATGATGCGTGCCATCTCATTCTGACCGGTAGGTAAGCATGCACCCTCTACTTTGTAATGCAAGTTCAAAGGACAAATCTCCAATGAGGTGTGCATTATTTACCAACGAGATTTGGTATTGATGTCTGCAAGTTGAAGCCTGCATGATACCAGTTAGCTGTTCAGTGTTCTGTTCCTTAAGATTGCACATGGCGTCGGGTACTAACATCCACCTCTGTGACTCACAGAGATGTCCAGATTCAGGTGGCCTGTTAGAGCATTCATCTATTTTGGGCCATGTAATTGAAAATTGTAAACTTGATAATGTAACAGACATACGCAAAGGAAGCAGAAGTTTATTCTCAGATGTGGTTGATGGATGACTTTTACTTCATGATAATGTGATACACAGGCCAGATGGATTAACTTTTGTGATTTTTGCATTTTTTTGATAGATCAAGTAGGCCAGCCAAAATTCTACTTCTAAAACCTCATGGCATTCACCATTGGAAGTGACTAATTGAATCACCAGTCGAACCAAGTGAAACGCCCTTCAATATTTGAGGAGGCAAAGACCTTCGATTTGGTTTTTCCTGGGTCATAAAAAATGATTAATATCCAAGTAATGTCGACAGTGGTAAGGACGGAGACCACAATAAAACCCAATTTTCCGATTCATTTTGTTTTGAAATCATTGCTCCAGAAGCAACAGATTGGGCTAATTGCCCCCGGAAAGAAGTAGCAAATCTTTGCCTGGAAATGAGTTCTTCGCTAAAAGATTCGTGCCAATATTACCATTCCCTAACACAATCACTATGATAAAAGTGAGAACTCTGAAAACTATTTCCATAACATTGCGACAGCACAAAAGAACATTGCAATTGTGAGGTTCCTCTGAAATATCTGCATGGAGCAAGTGGAAATTAGCAGCATCAATATAGACTGCATCTTGCCTGAAATAGTACTTCCTGGGAAGAGTGGTAATTGTTGATGCAAATCAATTCAGGGCATGATCTGGCTTTTGCTTCCAGAATAATTAATGTCATTGAGAGAAAAGAGATTCGACAATTGACATTAACTCATTATCTAGATAATTGTTTACCTTTGTTTCTTGCATAATTGCTATTCAGTGATTTTTACGGATATTGCATCCAATATTACCCATCTTAAAATTGATGAATCATGAACTTAGTCTCGTTATTTTTTATTCCTTTTTTTTTTGGGTCTACCAATGTTTATATATGTGATGATGTTAAAACTATGCAGAATTTGAAGTATGAAATAATGTATGGATTTTTCTAATTTTGTTCATGTTTTGTATATACAAAAGTCTAACATTTTTAGGCTCAATGAAATTGAAGGGTTTTTAGGATGGATGATATAATGGGACCTTTGAGACTAACTTCCAATTATGCAAATGACGGATGGTTCGTGTCCACCATAAATATTTAAGGGATACTTTATTTCTGTGGAGGAGAAAGCAACAAATAACTATTGGCATGCAGCAACTTGAAGTGTTAATTTCTGACATTAACCATAATAAAATTTTCACAACAGGAATGAACAAGTCCAATTTCTTGCAGACAAAACAAAACAAAGCAGGAAGGGAAATATGCGAAGGTTTGCAGATGCAAACAAAGAAAAGCAACATGAACAAAATCTTGATTCCTACAACTATTACTCCTCATTCCTCAGGTTAGTCTTTGCAACATTTGGGTGGAGCAAATGAATGGACTTAAATCTTATGAAGATACAAACCTTATATGGTAGGAAAAACAAGAACAAGGCTAAAGAAAGCAATCACAAGAGTCACAGTAATTGATTCACAACCACAGAACATGTTCTTACACTCAAATCTACAAAATTACCACCTAAAGACAAAATGCAAAGGAAGCTCAATAAATTGCAATTATATGGAAAACACGAAAGCAAGCCCTTCAACCGTCCAATAGAAACAATACAGGATATAGAGCAGAAGAAAAATAACCAGACAATAGACTACCAACGAATCAAGAAATGTTGTTCAGAGATTGATTCAACAAACCAGAGAACAAAATCTTCAAAAATTCACGTGATACAGAAGACTTGCACACTATTCACAAGTCGAAGAACATGGAAAATCCATCTGTAGTTCTGTACAGGTAGTCAGGTAGAGAAAGGCACCTTGTGGTCGGAGTTCGGTTGGAAGCAGGCACTATACGGAAGGAATGTTGGAAAATGAGAAGCCTTTGTATCCCTTGTACGCATAGTACGCAATCCTGGTGTAGTAGAACCCCGGAATGAAGAGCAACGCCCCTAACGCTCCGAAGAAAGCACCTGCGAGAAAGAAAGGTGCGAGATTCTTACGAGCATTGGTTTGGTTGGAGGAATGGGGGAAAGCCTGGAAAGGGGGTGTACCGTGGGCTCGGTCGCCGCCGGACATGTTGACGGCCATGACGATGCCGATGACGATGGCAAGGGTTCCGAAGACGAGGAGGGAGACGGCGAGGGCAATCTCTTTGAAGGGCGGCTTGTTCCGTACGACGTGGGGGGTGTCCATAGTGATGTCGTCGTCGGAGATGGAGAACGCGTGGGCCACGTATGCCATCGGGAAAGGAGAGCCCACACTGCCGCCACCGCCGCCACCGCCGGAGAGAAAAGGATGCGAGGTTTGTGCTGGATCGAGAGCCGCGGGGAAAGGGAAAGGTCAGGTCCGTCAGGAATCAAGGTCAGAGCGGAGGCAACTACAACGTTTGTTTTTTAAACCTCATTAAATTAAAATACATCTGTTGTGTCAGTCAAATTTTGAACCCGGTTAGTCCAGGCATTGTTTTGACCTTTTTTTTTTTTTTTACTCCAAATTTTTAAAGATATTTTTAATTTTGAGGATGATATTTATATTTTTTTAATTTATTTATTTTTTATTAAAATTATTTTTTTATTTCTTTTATTTCAAAATCATTGTCTTAAAAATTATCTTTTTTCACTCTTAAAATGCAAGAATGAAAAAAAAATGAGGTTTTTGTTTAACGCTAAACATTAAGGTTTCAATTGATTTTATTAAACTTATAGAGTTAAAAAAAAATATCTTCGGTACACTTAAAATTTTAAATCTTTATAATTTAGTAATATTTTTTTAAAAACTATTTTTATTATAAATAATTTTGTAAAAAATAAACGAAATTGTTTAATTAGTTTATCTATAATATGTTGTACTATATATTGAAATTTTAACTTAATTTAAAGCTATATTTGCTAAGAATTTTTATTTTTAACTAACATTAGTGTTTGAGATTTAACACAAATTGGTGATTTTTAGGACATTAAGTTCATAAAATTAATTTTTCCTTTATGTATTTATTTTCAAAAATAAATTTTTTATATGTACGACTAGATAACTTTTCTAATTTTACCATCATTTTTCACTGTAAATATGTAGAAAGATAAAAATAATTATATATACAGTGAGACTGTTTAAACTGAGGGCGCTTTCAACGATTGAAAAATCTTCTTCATAAATTCATACGTACGATTCACGTGACAAGTAAACTTCACCTTATAAAAAAGTTTTTAAAAAAAAAAATGTGAGAGGTACCTCTCACATAATTTTTTTCATTTATTTTAACTTTAAAGTTAAATTTTAGGTTCTAAAATAGTATTGTAATTACATCTTAAAAAAGTAACACTTAAAAGAATAAGTGACAATTTAAGAGATATATTTATTTGTTAAAGTAGTGATTTTTTTTAAATTTTCATTTTTCCCTTTATCAATAATATTTATAACAGTATTTGAAAAATCTATTTTATAAAAATGCATTAAAATGTCTTGAATTATGATTTTATATTTAAATAAATATTTATTTATTTAAATATAAAATGAGTGGAGGATGTAGCTCAAGTTGTAATAGGCGAGAGAAAAGGCAAAAGAGTCTTTTGATGAAAACAAAATTCTTACAATGGCTACAAGTTGAAGGAGCGGCTACATGAGGTACAAATTAGAGTAGTAAAAAAGTAATCGATATTTATTTACAACACTTCTAAAATTACTTCAGAGTTGGAGCATGTGTAAATAAACATGCCTTATATTTATTTAGTAAGAAAAGAAAAGAAAAATAACAAAAACTAATATTTGATTATTTTTTTTTTGGACGTTTATGCGCTTAAGAAAAATAAAAATTGAAACATCAAAGCTGAATCACTCTACATCATAATTCAAATATGCAAATGAACGATAATCTACAATTCTCGTGAATAAATAAATTAAAAATGGTGGCCTTAACCATCAAGTAGCATGGAAATGGTTCAAAAAAATGAGAAATCTATTGTTGATCTGTTTATTAATGTGTTTCTAGCCACTCATTTCTTCTTAGTTCATCTCTTTTGTTTTATGGTTTGTCTACAATATATGGGAAAACACATGTTCATTTCAAAGTACCCCATAACTTAAAACTTGGTCCTAGGGATTTCCTGGCATTTCATAACAGAAGTGCATCAACAGCAGGTTGCAACAACATCTGGTTTGAGTTTGATTCTTGTGGTACGATGCACAAATTGTTTCTCTTGAGATGGAAGCTGATTCTTGTAAGAACACGACCATTTTAGTGTGCTAGCTCCATCTCACTTTGCTAGTAAAATGTTAGCCTCTTGACATTTACCAGTGTGCTATCTAAAGGATTTAAGGATTAACAAACAACCTTAAGTAATTACAAGAAGATGAAGAAGGTAGTGAAAAGATTGGGGCTCCTGTGAACGGAAGTATAATTCTATTGTTGTGTGTTGTGAACTTTCGTTTTACCTTAATTTATAGAAACAATCATTTTATATTCATAACAGGAGTAATTAATTCTTTTTTATACTTTTACCTTAATCCACTCACCTAATTTGATAATAACAATCAATCACGATGTTTAATTAATTTAATTCCTCCATAATAGAATATTCTGTGCTCTTTAATGACCACATACCAACACTAGCTCCATCTCCGACATGAAAGTGGCATGGTTGCAAAAAAGGATCTTTCCATTGAGGGAGCAAAGAATATTATTGCTCATGGCTTCTGGAAAAGGAGGAGTTGGGAAGTCTTTTACTGAAGGTACATGCTTTCCTGAAAGGAATTTGGAGGACATATTCAAAGCTTGGATTGTTCGATATAGACATATTCAATGGTGTCAAGATGATGGGGGAGGCAACAGTAGCAGCTAGTGGATCCACATTTAAAATTACAGTAAAAGGTCAAGGTTCCCTTTGGAGATACACCCTTCCATATCTGATTCTTCTCCTTGAGGTGTTCCGTTCTGCTTATATACCCTTATTTTTGAAGACGGAGATAACAAAAATAAATTGGCACGATACAATGTAATAATTTTTTTATATGGAACATGAAAACCATCCCCAAATATGAATGAAAACCATCCAAGCGTTGATTAACAATTTCGTAATCGGTAAAAAATTCAGACATGAAAGTTCATACATGAAAAACAATATCATGCCAGCATCGATTAGAACAAAATCATAATCAGTAAAATTCATACGTACGTGAAAATCATTCAAAACAAAATCAATTAATTCTAGGCTTTGCTTGATTTGAAATTATTTCAGGAAAAATCCCAATCAAACTTTGATGAAGTGATTAACAAAAGCATCAGTGAAAGAGAGGAAGTATGTTTTTTCCTGACTCTTAAGTTTGTAATGATTTTTTGAAAAGAAAGTAGAAGCCCTTTTTTTTATTCATTGAAGTTTAAATTTTTGTTTTCAATCTATTTTTGGCTAAAACAAGAGATTATTATAATTAATTTTAAGGGCCTATTTGTATCCATAGAATTTATTAGAATTGAATTTCATTGAATTCAATTTTCATTGATAACTTATTTGTGTTAGTAGAATTATTTACTCTTTAATTTAGGATAAAAATGAAGTTTGGATTCATAAAGTATGAATCATTTAAAATTTAATTAGTTCGAGCTTCTTTGCCTGGTTCCATCCAACTATCAGAATTTTTTGTTCCGTTCAATTTTAAGTAGTGTACAAATACTTTTACACTGAATTTAATTTTACTAATGAATTCCTGTTAATTTATTTTTAATGAATTCTATGTACACAAACCTACCCTAAGAGAGGGTAAAGATTCTCTTTCAGGTAAATTTGCTAATTCCACTTAAAGATGAAGGAGTTGGATTTGGTTTGAGATCTCTAATAAAAATTCATCCATAAGAAAAAAAATTTTCTTATAGTAAGCCAATTTTTAATTTTTACTTTCAATATTTTAAGTTTTTTGAAAGGGTTTCCATTATTAGGTATTGAGAACACCAGAATTAAAAAGTATACAGATCAAAATACTTTTCTTTACTTTTAATTTTTCTTTTCTTTTTTCGTTATTTTTCTAAATGCCCCTGGTGACTGAGGGTCTGTTTGTAAAAAAAATGTAAAAACATTCAGAAATAAATTGTTGAAAAAAAAATTTAAACTTACTGAAGAGTAAAAACATCTTCTTGAAATCACTAAAGGGGTGTTTGAGGGTTCGTTTGTGTACGTATAAATAGATGAAAATGAATTGTCAATAATTTATTTTTTGGTCAGAATTGAATTCAATGTAGAGATATTTGTATAATGAATTCAATGTAGAAATTGAATAGAATTTGAAATTTTAGTATTTGTGCATATATTAAATTGAATAGAATTAAATTTATTTTTTATTTAAAAATAATAAAAAATTAATATATTTCAAAATTTAATTATTTATAAAATAAACTTAAAAAAAAATGTAATGACGATCAGATATCCTGTTGGAAGAGGAAAGACAAAGAATTTCACTTAATTCATGAAGGTAGATATGAACCTTTCTTTTTATATAAATTTCATTAATTCTGTGATGTAATTAAATTTCATCAATCAACACAAACAAAAAAATTAAATGTTCTTCTATTCAATTATCTTCCCTCTTTAATAGATATGAACCTTTTCTCGAAGGACTCGATTTTAAAATTTTATTAAACAAATTATTATTCAAAACTCTTATAAATTCATAACTCTATCTCACAGAGAAAAAAAACATCTCCCTGGGACCAAACTTTGTGGCTGCGCGGTGTCATATTTGCATAATCATTGATCAATCGATCAAGCGAATGAACTGTCACAGAAGGCTGGTCGATCGTCAGTTGTTCGCATGCATAATGCCCTGTTTACCATCACATCCAACAAACGCCAGTTGCAGATTTCATTTTCTTCTGCGACCTCTGATCCAAACTTCAATGAAGCTTGGTACCTGACAGACGGCTTCAATGGAAATGAATGTCCAGACCAGGCGCTCCCACCCACCGTGCACGGACTCCATTCCCTTGGGTTTACGGCTTGTACAAGGGAAGAAGAAGCCGAAGCCGAAGCCTTACATACCCAAGAAGTTTGAGAGAGAGAGAGAGAGATTGACTCTGCCGAGCTAAGCCCTTTTCAGTGACAGTATTGTTTGTTTATAATGCAATCTATAACCTTATTTTGTTGTTGTATAATTCCATACTTCTAATTAAAATTCAAATGTTAATGACAACGTTCTTTTGCAGATTCCAAATGGGGGGGTGGGGGTGGGAGTGGGAGAGACGCAAATTAAATCGAAGGATGTAGGAAAGTGCAGAGTTTCCAGAAATGTGAAATTCCATTTAATTCTGCTCCTTTTTCTTAGCTTGGTTCAGTTCTTTCGGGGCAGAAGCGGGGCTGTTCAATTTTTGTTCATAGTAGAATAAGATAAAGCAGAGATGGATGCGTTTTTCTTTCAATCTAAGATGGCTAAGTTAGTGGGTATGTCTAGGGTTACTTTGGCCCCCATTTTTTCACAAAAGCAGCTTATGACACAACCACCATTCTACTTTGAACTTTTTCTCTAAAGAAATACATTTGTAGCCAAGCTGGCTAGCTTAGGAATGTGTCAAAAAACTCAAACTTTTGCAGGGAGCAGGTCTAAAAGCCTACAATTATTTATGCATACAAGGTGTTTGATCGGTTGCCTCAGATCCATGACAAATTCCCAGTGCTAGCTGCTTGATTCCCTGCTAGAAACAGTAGCCTACCAACAAAACTCCCCATTGATATCAGGAATTAATTAATATTGGGCAGGAAATTGAGATGCTCCTTGGTTTCTGGTAGTTCTAAAATTGAGGTTGAGATTGAGATTGATCTGAATTTTTTTATACTGCTGAATATATAAATTCATAAACCCATGCCATTAGTTTGTTAATTTGCAATACACAAGCATATACACACAGATCTTTGCTGTTAGAGGTTGCTTCTGAATTGCAGACAAGCACACGAAGAAGGGAAGAGAGAAAAGGCGGAACAGAAATTTTCCACTGAATTATAGACAAAGCCAGCAAACCACATCAAGAGATTACAACCCTTGGGATATTTTTCGAAGACAAGGCAAAAAAAAAAGGAACAAAGTGCAAAACATTTACCATGCACGTAAATCAAGGTCACAACCTTGTTAAAGGAGATGAGAAGAGACGGAATTGATGAGAGAATATATTCTTCATCCCACATGAAGCTTCTTCTTGGGAGGGGCCGCTATGATCGGGAAGACGGACTCGAAATCACAGGTGACAATGAACAATTCCCGGACGGGACGGCTGAATCTCCTCATGGCCTGCCTTGGCTTCCTCGGTGCCGGTGGACACACCAAAGTAGGCTTCAGGTCGTAATCTTTGCCCTTGGGCGTGACGCAATTCCCCCCCTCCTCCTCACCGCCGGCGGTGATCGCTCCGAGAATTGGCAGGGGTGTTCTTAGGGGTGTGACCACAATTGGGTGGCCTTCCGCTTCTTCTGCACTGTCAGGTGAGATCCGAGGAGAAGGAGGAGGAGGGGGAGAAAGGGATGCACGTTTCCTTGAATTGACAAGTCCAGGCATAGCTGGTGGGTAAAGATCTCAAATTAACAAAAATGGTATGATTCGAAGAAGAAGAAAAAGAGAGAAAGAGGTGTAGATCAACAATCGAGGCGATTATAATTGACTAATTGAGTTGGGTTTTGCTCAAAGAAGAAGAGAATTATATGGGTGGTGAAGAAGAGCAGATGAACTGGTGGCATAAAAGGAGAAGAGGGAGGGAGCATAAGAATTAAGATGTGGTGTAAGTCGCCGGTAGTAGACTTAAGACTTACCTCTTAATCTGAGCTGTTTCGTTTCATGTGGGTGGGCATCAAAATAGCCCTTCAATTACGAGAAAATCACTTAAAATGCCACATCCAAAAGCTGGTGCTTCACATGCTCCTTCTGTCGTCCTTCCTTCCATTTTTCCTGTAATGCCAACCAACTCTTTTCTTACATATTCATAGCTGTCGATCGAGTCACAAGATGCAATTAATCAAGACTATTTGCTTTCAAATATAAAGGCATGCACCTATATAGCTTGATTAAAATTAATTGAAAGTGAATATAATAGAAAGGTTTCTTATAAATCATATATCTTAATTAAGTGTGCAAATTCTAATCCCTTTCTTATTAATTAGTATAAGACCATTTCAACAGTGTTGAATAATTATTGCTAGCTGGCAGAATCAAGCTAGTCTTCAAAATCGAGCGTAACAAACGTCCTGCATATGCAATTCATTAATTGAATTAATTTTTCTTTTATTCTGAAATGGTCCCAATACATTTTGTCTACCCTTTTACTTGCCAAGCAAAGAAAATGGTCCCAGTAAAATGCTGAGACCTTTGTACGTAGTACGTCGACATTGCTGGAGACTGCCAGCCATTTATTTTTTTAATGGCTGGCCTCGTGTTTATTAGCATTTATGATCAGCTTAGCCTGTTGCAAACAGTTGAAGCAGCAAAGCACATTCAATATATAATATATATACATATATGTGTGTGTATATCCAGGGCTTTCCCTAATTTATCCTGTGTTTAATTTGCCTGGGAAATGATGTGGTGTACATGTTGGGATGGGGGAGGGGCCCTCCTGTTAAGCGGTGGTTATTTTGGAAACAACACCCACATGCAAGGCGAGCCGATACTGTTCATGTGGGTGGAGGAATCATGGAGTAGTAACGAGGAAGCAAAGAGCAGCACGTGCTGCTTGGGTTAATCAACAGCTTGGTGGAATGATCAAGAACACCCATGAGCACTGGATCGGTGCAATGATTTTAAAGGGAAACTGGAAAAAAAGGAAAATTGAAGAAGAAGGCTTCTGACATATGGAACTGAGAGATGATTATATGCATGAATAATGATGAATGCAGCATATATATATACTTGATGTTTGGAAATTTGAGGCGCTCAAAGATGAGATCCATTAATTGGAATGATAAGAGAAGTGGTAGTGAAAGGGTCTAGGGTTGATGAAATGGTAATTTTATAGTTGTAAGATTTTTTTAAAATTTCAATGTTATTCAGGTCTTTTGTGAGTTCACAATATACTATTCCACTCATCGTTTTTCACGTGAGAATATTTTTTTTCAATATATCTTTGTACTTGTGAATTTTGATACTATGTGAATCTTATCTTATTAAAATTAATTAGTTAATACGAAAAGATTCATAAGTGATATAAGGATCTTCATTTCACTAATCATTTTTGATATAAGACTTTTTTTCTTAACAAAATACACATATTGGGTTCTCCTTCTCTACACTAATGCATTAATTTTCAATATATGCAGAAGCCTTTAGTTCAATGTATATATACATTCATCCAATAATCCTTTTACAGTTTTCTCTTAATTAAGTCCATGCAGTCTTTAATTATTGAGGTCTTTTTTGCAAATTTTCATTTTTAATTGTCACAATTAATGTAATTGTACTTGGATGGGCAAGTGTTTCCTTTGGTTTGTATAAAAATGTTCAAGCCCTAGTGAATGAATCTCACTAGTGATATTTTAAGCTAACAACGTACGTACGTACAATTAATTTCAAAAAGATTTTTCCCTTCTTACCAATGCAAAAGCACATCATTCCTCAATTAGATTTTCGAAAATTGAATCATACACCATAGCATAACACATAATATAATTTACTTCCAAGAAAAACACAGAAGCCGGAATAAAAATGGAGTGCATATTAATTAATTGGTTAATATTATTAGTTGGGTTGATTAATTAATTAGCCTTGTTTGGATGCATGTTTTTTAAGATGGAACCCATCTTGATCATTTAGAGATGTTCAGTCTTTACATTCTTATTTGTTTCAACTTTATTTACTATAAAATTAATTTTATATAAATTTTCGTACATCATTATCACTACATAAATTTCTACATCTAAACTTTCACTATATTACTTATTATGAAATTCAACTTTATTTATTTTACTACTTCAAACTTTCAGTTCTCTATCATTTTTAAAACTAAAATGTATTATCATCAAACAAAATCTACATGTTAATTTACTAATTAAGATTTGCTAGATCCCGAGACACCTGAGATTCCTTGCACTTGTCTCCTCCTGCATTCCTCCCGTCAGGATGCGCGCGCACACATGGGTGCCGGCCACCTCGAGACGCCACGCTCGATCCCGATCCAATGCATATGCATGCAGCTTTAGATATGTAAAAACCTTGAAACCCAACAGTATATTTACAGCAGAGAGGAAGTAATCTATACACTTCAGCTAACGGAGTAGATCAGCTATAGCGTGGGTTAATTCCATCTTCCTTTGGGTCTCTCTGCGCGCAGCTAGCCAGCAGATCAACTGGGAAGCGAGCCAAATGTTTCAGAGAATAATCATCCAACCCTTGCGTCTTTCTCGATCGTGATGCTCGATTGTCTCTGCAAGGTACACCGCGAAACCGGGGCGTGTGTGCTCGCCGTTGCCGTCGCCGTCAATCCGGGAGAGGTCGGGGGGCGTTCATGTGATCGACACTGCGGCGGTGGTTGGGGTACACCGCATATAGTTAAATGAGGGGCGAATACGTAAATATGGCTCTGTTTGTTTATGTATTATATTTTATGTATCTTAAGTTTTTACTGTATATTATATTTTAGAGTATCATTTAATAAATAATTTTTATTTTATTTATTATTTATTAAATATAACAATTTTAAAAAATATTATCATCACATTAATATAATAAATATTATTTATTATTTTATTACATATTTTATTTATTATTCGTTACAACTTTAAAAAATATTATAATTACTTTTCTATCATAAATGATATAATTTCTGTAAAATTTTAAAAATTCACTTTACCTTATTACTATCACACAAACAAAATTTTATCATGAATATAAATGATAAGATATAACAGAAAATTGTAAAAATAATAGATATCGTGTATATACGAAAAATGACGAAAAATATTAAAATTTAGGTATTTATATATACACGAGAATTAATAGGAATATGAATTATGATAATGTATAAATACATGTTTATCATTATTTGACTTTTTAAATATTAAAATAATGTTATTCCTTTACAAATATAAATTTTTAAAACTAAAAAAATTATTTTTTATTTTTTAATAATTATACTTCTTTTTAAACATAATTTTTATGTATTTTTTTTTCTTTTTCTTTTTTTCCTTTTTTCCTTCTTTCCTCCTGCACCCTTCCTCCTCAGGCCTCCCTTTTCTCCTAAAAATTTTGATGGGTTCAAGTAGAAGCGCAACAAGGGACAATGGGAGGGACAACGGGAGACAGGGACCATGGTAGATCTTCGATGGGGTTGCCTCTCTGGGATAGATTGGGGACAGCGACGACTTGGCTTGCGTGGGTCGAAGGCGAGAAGGGTGGCGAGGTCGGTTGCAATAGGCCAGTGAGGTCGCTTATAAGGGCGGCGAAGTCGGTTGCAATAGGCCAGTGAGGTCGCTTATAAGGGCGGCGAGGTCGGTTGCAATAGGCCAGTGAGGTCGCTTATAAGGGCGGCGAGGTCAGTTGCAGAGAAGAAGGTCGACTCCCTATCACAGTAAGGTGGATTGCTAGCTTCCCTCATCGAAGCTAGAGTTACTCCTCGCTCTTTCCTGTCTATTCTGAGGGGGGTTAGAAATCTGAGTCAAGAAAGACAGCAATCACAAGTTATGAGAAATCATAGGAAATCGGTTTTTCATGAATTCCTAATGGAAAAATAACACAAGATTTTCGGTCAATGGGATATGTCGTTACCGTGAATTCCTTTTCAAGAATTTCAAGTACTTTTGTTTGCTGCTCCAACAGTTTCAACTTTTAAGTAAGAGTTATATTTTTATAATTTTAAATTAAAGTTATTCATAAATTAAAGTTGTATAATTCTACTTTGAAGTTATGCAAATACAACTTCTACTTGAAGTTAAGTAGTCAGAATTATAAACAAACAATGTCTAAGTATTAAGATGTGAAATCGTAAAATCTCGACAAAAAAATTAAATCTAGATAAAGTAAATAACAACACAATAAAAGAAAAGGAAATAAATATTAAATAATTGCATACTCCAAATCTGTCTAATGTGGAGTAAATAATCTTATTATCTCATCATCTTTCATTTGAGCTTGAGCATGCTTTAGATCTTACCTTCCTTCTCATCGAAATCTTGAAAAAACTCAAAAGCTATTATTATTACTTATATTATACAACACATAAAAAATTTAATATTTATATTATTATTTAATATAACATATTATTATATTTAATACTTATTATTATAAACATATTATTATTATTATTTATCCAAAAAGACAAAAGCACCCAAATCCCCATCCAAGCACAAATACCCAAATTTTTGGATTTCAATCCAAACTAGGTGAGGAGAAGAGCAAAAGGTCAATGTTAAAGAAAGGAATAACACAAAGGTTACAGAGGGAGGTGTTTTAAAAATAATTCATAGAATGACAATAAAAAATAAACGATCGGAGCAGGTTTCTTCCCTCCACCTCTCTTTCCTACGTAAAATGCTTTTTGTTTGTCATTTTACATGTAAATTTTGATCAAAACGCCTTAAAAATCACACGTTTTTGTAAAATTTCAACCGTTGATTTTTTATAACTAAAAATAAAATCATGATCGTAACTGAGATTAATACTAAAATCTCTGATGCATAGCAGATTAACTTATCATTATGATTATTTTAATTTTTTGTAATGAAAAATTAATAAAAAAGAGGAGGGCCACGTGGGACCTGCTGATATTCTCTGCTTAAATTAACGAAGGGAGACGTACGCAACGATTGATTTGTCACTTGTCCGTCCCCTGTCGGTGGCGGTGGTCGGCCGGCGGTGGCACGCGTACGCGATTTCGGACGACACGGCGGAGGGATACTGCGGATTCAATTCGAGCTTTTGCTTTAAAAAAAGAAAAATAACCATACACAGTCAAGAGTCAATGACCGTTACCATACGACTGGATGAATTGTGTTTAGATTAAACTTTCTACATTTTTGGGCATGACCTATTTTCGGAACGTAGATCAGTGCGAAAATAATTTTATAATTTTTAAAAATTTTATATTTATTTTAACATATTTTTTAAAATTATATATCATGCATAACTTGATAGTTTAAATTTGTTAACAAGTAATGCATAATTTTGAATTCAAATATTATTTTTAATTATTTTTTAATATTTATAAATTATATTAATATTTTATTAATTTTTAATAAAATAAAAAATAATTAAAAATTAAATCATATCAAATCTAGTACAATATGGGTTGTACCTATTCGACATGGTCTATCGATATTTTTAATTTTTATTTATTTATTCTTGTGTAGTTATCACTGAAGTACGAAAACATTTTGAAGGATGTCTGCACCTGAAAATGTAATTTTCTTTGTATTTATATAAATATTTAGGAAGTGATTTTTTTTCCTTTTATTTATAAAAGAAAAATTGATAAAATTTTTTTTACGGTTCTCCAGTGTGATGAAAAGAAAATTTCAAAATATTCTCTTTTCTTTACTTATCATATATTCACGTGTCATCATCTTCGTTCCAGTGCTTGTGATGTCTACGATATCAAAAATCAAGATAGAATATTTTGCATGATATTAAAGTAAATTTATGTACATTTACTTATAAGATTCTTAAAATGAGATTAAGGAAAATTCTACATTAGAAAATGTAGGAATAAAACGTGAGTCAATATACGATGAATTCTTTTACTTATTATCAATTAATTTTGAAATAAAATGTTTCGTACTTTTCTATTAAAATTTTTAAATATTCTCACATATCTATTTATTTACCTCAATTCTATAATAATTTAGGCTTATTTGTATACATATCCAACCTTTTGAAAGCATATGCTACAGAAATAAAATACAACGAAAGGAAAAACGAAACAAATATATTCATGGTATTACAACACCAAAATTTTCTAAATCCTAACCATTAATTAAAAACTTGCTCTCAAATTTTTTGTAAGTAAATAGTGCTAAGCCGGGTTGTGCTTAACTTTTTGACCAACAACTCAAGAATAGCCTATATGACATGGTCCATTTGAACTTGTGTCATACTGTGCTAAGTTAGGACCAATATGATTTAATTTTTATTTAATTTTTTATTTTATTATAAATTAATATAACATTAATATGATTTTTAAATACTAAAAGATAGATAAATGTGGAATTCAAACCTACAATCATACAACACTTATTAAGAAACTCATACTACTAAGTTATATATAATATATATAACTTAAAAAATATATATTAAAATAAATAAATATAAAATTATTTTTGTACTGCCATGTTGACACAAAAAGGTAAAAGGCTGATCTAAGTACTACCTATCAATCTGTGATGTGTTAGTCTACAATAGAATTTGACCATATTAGATCATGTCGATCAGTACAATCTAATTAGTATGTCTATTCTTTACATAAATATCAATTCTTGAAAAAGGTAAAAGGCTGATCTAAGTACTACCTGTCAATATATGATGTGTTAGTCTACAATAGAATTTGACCATATTAGATCATGTCGATCAGTATAATCTAATTAACATGTCTATTCTTTACATAAATATCAATTCTTGTATACTTGTGGAAAAGGGTGAAGAGAGGAGAATAAAAGGCCTCTCTCGTGATTTCACAGTGGGCTTGTCCGCTGAAATGGGCCGCTACTCTGAAGGCTCTGATCACATGTTCACAGTGGGCTTGTCCACTGTCTACGGGCCGTCTAGGCCCAGCATCCACACAAGGGGAGGGTGGGATGGAAAAGGCAGAACAGATGGCAGGCAATGGAACAAGAATTTTATTTAAAAATAAAACTTATTAAAATAATATATTTTTGAATAATTTTGTCTATTTGATAAAATAAATTTTACGATAAAATAATCATTAATAAGAGAAGAGAAGTTTGAAGTCAAATTCAAAGATAATTAACAAATACAATGCAAGAGAAAGGAGCATACTAATTAAAGAGAGACAAATAGAGATGCCTTTAAGATAATCAAAAAATAATAAGAGACGGAAAAGATCAAATGTAAATCACTGGTAAAAAAGAAGATGAACTAATTTTCAACATCAGTTTTAAGAATAAAATTTCTAAGGCTATCGGAAATTTTTACAATATGTTGATTTAAAAAAATAAAATTTATCAAATTTTTTTATTAAAAAGTTTGTATATATCAGAAATATAGGAAATGTAAAATCACTGACACTACTGATTGTCCTCTTTGCAGCCATCGTCCTTCTTCAATCATTTTGTTTAGCTGGGTATTTGGATTGATTGAGTTAAATTTTACGTTTTTTAGAAATTATATGGTTTATAATAAAATAATAATAATTGTATTTTTTAAAAAGTGATAATAAAAAATAAATAAAATAAGTAAAATAATAATATATAGTATTTATTATAATAATATGATAATATTTTTTCAAAAGTTAGAATAATAAATAAAATATGTAATAAAATAATGAATAATATTTATTATATTAATGTATTGATGTTATTTTGTTTGAAAGTTGTGATGATAATTTTTTTAAAAAGTTTTTACATCAAATAAATAATAAAAAATGTAAAAATTATTTGATAAATAATATTATAAAATGTTATACTATACGACAAAAAATATAATCATATAATAACAAATACTTACACAAATACGACCCAGAACTCCTCACGTCTGATCCTACGATCACATGCTGTTGCTGCTTGTTTGACTGCAAATGTGGTGTCTTGTGGTGGCCAATTAGTGGAGAAGAAGAAGACGTCGCAAACTATAAATTAAAAATAAAGTTTTAAAATGTTAAAAATAACTTACAATTGAAATTTTTTTTTAAAAATTGAAACTTGAAAATTTTAAAACAAAATGTTTAATGAAGTTTGATAGAATTATGTTTAAAATGTTAAAATATAAAATATTTACATGTTTAAATTTTTTCTTATTTTATGTGAAAAGCAAAAATGGCCCTGTAAATTTTCTTCTTAAATTTCTATTTTTAAGAATTTTATTTTCTAAATTTCTAACGTAAGCTTAAAAATCAAAAGCAATCTTACCGAAGTTGTAAAACGGAAAAAAGTTAAAAAGTTAAAATACTAAAAATATCATCTGGAATCATCTGGATTTATTTGTTTGTCTCAATTTTACTTCTAGTTCCAATAATATTTTAAATGCTTTGGGGTTTTTTTATTTCAATTTTACTTGCTATAAGGTTAATTCCAAGCAAAAATTGCTGTTTTTGTTTCAATCAAAAACAAAGTAGAAAAAAGTCTTATGATTACATTCATGCTTTTAGATTTAAATTTAAATAAAAACATTATTATTGGTAAAAAATTCCCGCGTACCATTGCAAAATACTTTATCGTCATATATATTACTGCAAAATTTGAAATCAAAGTTACACGAAAAAGGGTAATTTGATCGAAATAATTTTATATTTTAATTTAATTTTAAAAAATGTCAATTGTCGGATGAACAGTCACCTTAAACTGTGTACGTACATTAACAATATTTACAAATATAAAATTTAAGTTCAAACGTCGTAAACACTGCTAAAATAATATTTCCGTAGTTAAAAATTCTTCAAACGTATACAAAACTTCACTTAACTAATTTAAAATAATAATTTATTTAAAAAATCTTAGGTCACGAACCACTAGGAACAGTCACGACAAACTCAAAGTTATATGAACCGTTGGATGAAAATCACTTAGACCGGAATCTTTTAGTCTAAGCTTCTCGAGACACTTTCATTTAGACATTTTTTTTTTCTTTTAATTTTTAAAAATATTCTTATTTTCATGATATTTATATTTTTAAATTTATTTTTATTATTATTAAAATTATTCTTTTTTCTATTTTATCTCAAAATTATTCACATGTAAATCACTTTTTTTTACTCACAAGTGAAGTTAATAAACAATCCTTTAACCACTATTTATTTAAGTATTTTTCATCGTAAACGAGATTTACAATAATATTTATTAAATAATTTTAATATTTTATATTTAAAAATTATATTAAAATATTTATATTATAAATTATATATATATATATATTAAAAAACTCACGTTATCTAATTTTACATTTTAAACGAACACGTATCTCTCTCTCTTCCAAACGTATACAAAACACATTATTCTGTAGGGAAAAATGACTCTTCCGTAGGCACTTATTAGATTAATATTTAACAGTGGTTTGATTAAAAGAGAGAGTATCTGAAAAAAGACTCCCATTGATGACATCCACGTAAAAACAATTAATTTATTTTAACATAAAAAAATTCACAAAAAGTCACCTACGAGATTTGCTATTCCTTTTCGTCACCTACGATTTACAATTCTTTTTCCCTAATCAAAGTCACCTGCGATTCATCATCTCCCTAGAGTCCCCTCGTCTTTCTCTTGATCTTTTTAAAGTTATCGAATGAAATATGAAATGACGTCAATTAGTATTGGATCGGGTGTGCTTTCATGTTATTAAAAGTTGATTTATTAAATGCATTGATTATACTTTCATTTAACATAAATGAATATTTATTGGGGGGAAATGTTTGCAACATTTATTGGGAAAAAAGTTAGACCGACAAACTATTAATTACATTAAGTACAAAGTAAAATATGTTTAATCTGAAATGTTACCTTTAATTATCAACTACTCTGTAAAGAACAGACAGATGTAAAAATAAATAGATAATTACAGATTTAAGTTAACATTTACAGAGTTGTTGATGATTACAGAGTGGTTGATAATTAAAAACCACTCTGTAAAGTTAATTAGCAATAGACTAAGATTATTATCAACTACTTTGTAAAGTTATCAACGTACTTTGAAATTTAAAGTTAATTATCTTAGTCTGTTGGTAATTTAAAAGTCGTAATATATACACCTTTATAGAGTGGTTGATAATTAGTGGTTGATAACTTTAATTAAATATTGCAACATTAACTTTACAGAGTGATTGATAATTTCAAGGTCCACTCCTTTATTGTTGCACTTTTAATTAAAGAATGAACCATTTTTGAATTGTCAAAAGCTATTGGATGATAAACAGCAAGTATAATGGCTCAAATAGGACTATTCTAAAATGCAAGGGCTTGATGACTTAGAGTTCAATATTAGAATGGAAGGGTCGGTTAGCCATCCCAATGGAGAAGAAGAAGGAAGTGCAAGTCCACACCATGTTATGAAATTTTCTTCGAAGGATGATGCATAAAATTTTTATAATGCATATGCAATGAAGAAAGGTTTTGCTATTACAAAAAGTTGGTTCAGAAAATTATAAGCTAGTGGAGAATTAATAGCACATAATTTTGTTTGTTATAAAGAGGGACATAAGGACATGAATAACAAATGTTGCTCGGGAAGTGATGTGGGCAAACAACGAGACATACAGGAGGGTTGTGCTGCAAGGTTTTATGTAGTGTGCAATGAATTAAATGTGTGGGTTGTTGAGAAATTTGTCAAGGAGCATAATCATGTTCTTGCATCACCTACAAAATGGAAGATGTTAAGATCTCATAAAGAGATATCATCTGTATCAAAAGGGTTATTGAATACCCTTTCAGAATGTGACATTCAACCTTCCAAAGTGGCAAATGTTCTTTCAAATATGTCACAGCAAAATATTAGTTCTGATCAAGCTATTCACCTTAATAGGACTAGGCAAAAGAATAATATGGGCAATGAATGTATGACGGTAGTATAGTATTTTTAGTAACAAAGTCATAAGGATTCAAATTATTTCTTCAGTTCGAATGTTCGAATCAGGTTAAGTGTTTTAAATATTTAAGTTAATGCTAAATTAATTAGCGCTCGAATGTTCGAATCAGGTTAAGTGTTTTAAATATTTAAGTTAATGCTAAATTAATTAGCACTCGATTGTTCGATTCAGGTTTAGTATTTTTAATATTTAAGTTAATGCTAAATTAATTAGCACTCGAATGTTCGATTCAGGTTAAGTGTTTTAAATATTTAAGTTAATGCTAAATTAATTAGCACTCGAATGTTCGAATCAGGTTAAGTATTTTAAATATTTAAGTTAATGCTAAATTAATTAGCACTCGAATGTTCGATTCAGGTTAAGTGTTTTAAATAATTAAGTTAATGCTAAATTAATTAGCACTCGAATGTTCAAATCAGGTTAAGTATTTTAAATATTTAAGTTAATGCTAAATTAATTAGCACTTGAATGTTCGATTCAGGTTAAGTGTTTTAAATATTTAAGTTAATACTAAATTACTTAGCACTCGAATGTTCGAATCAGGTTAAGTGTTTTAAAAATTTAACTTAGTAGATTAAATATGTTTAATATTTAGAACAGTTCAGAGAAGTAATGCAAATAGATATAGTTACTTAAATAAGTGCTACATATGAATATAGTTTGTGAAAAATCACGGTAGAATGTCACGTGAAATTTTAAGTTCACACGTGATGAGAGAATCAATGTTTTATATTAAAAGACCAGATAATTGTTTTAAAAGATCGGCATTTTAACATTAACACGTGACGTTCAGTAGTTGGGCGTGTACTTTTGAATGCACATGCCTAACTTAAAAAGTCACGTGTAAATATTAAAACGTCGGTCTTTTAGTACAATCGTCCGGTCATTTTACATAAAATGTCATTTCTCTCATCACATGTGAACTTAAAATATCATGTGACATTCTATCGTGATTTTTCACGAACTATATTTATATGTAACACTTATTTACTTAACTATACTCCTTCAAATATTAAGTTGACGGCCATACTGTACAATGCACGCGCCAAACTTAAAAAGTCACGTGTGAATATTAAAATGCTGGTCGTTTAATACAATCGTTCGGTCTTTTAATACAAAATGCCGATTCTCTCATCACGTGAATTAGACGTGACAACTTCAGTTAAGGTCTAAAGGTATTATTGAATAGCAAATATCTTTATGGTAAGATCCGATTATAAAAATCCAACAATTTTAACCCCCAATCTCTAAGCATATATAAGACTTAAATTCATAATGCCCTGTGCCCTAGTCTTCCCGATAGTTGCGTGGTGCGTCACTTGGAGAGGAAGCTTCAGTGACAGTAAGGTAGCAATGGCACGCGGGAAGAAGACCATTCAAGTTTCACTGCTACTCCCGCGTACATGGCAAATCAAAATCGACAAGGTTAACAAAGAGATACAGCTATTGAAGTCGAGGTATGACTTCTCTCTTGAGGTTTTTGAAGTTGTTGCTGAGGAGAAGAAAAATGTAGAAACAGATAATTGGCGACTACGATTACGGTTGTAGGGAGAAAAAGTACACAATATCAAGTGTGCTGAGCGATATGTATTACAATCATTTGTTGAGTCAATGACACCACTTAGTACATTTGAAATAGGACAGTCTTCAAGACCTGCTGAAAGAAGACATAACAAGCCCACTCCAAGTTGAAGTGGTCACTTCAGATAGCTGGAGTAGTAGTTCAAAGTCTGCTAGCAGTGAAGGTGAAAATGAAGGTTTGTGAATAGGTAAATCATTTTTGTTATCTTTTGAATTGAGTTGTTTTCAAAAGGTGATTGATTATTTTGAGAAAAGAGAAGTGAGTATTTCAAAGTCATCTTTGTTTATAGTTGATGCAATTCCAGCAAAATTGTCAAGTTTTGCTGTGCATGATTTATGTGTAAAGAATGTTTTTAAAGGCACATCATCATTTAGTTTGATAAATAAAAGGAATGATGTTACTGAGTATGTATTGAAAAATACAAGGCATGACAGATTTTGAGCTTTTGCTGAAATGCAAAAGTATATCGATATGAAAGAAAGACTTTCACGAATTTATATTCAATTAACAAGGCAATAGAAGGAAGAAGATGCTCTGCTAATGAATATTCTACCACAGTGTGAAAAGTATACTGGAATTAATGATGAATCAAATGGTATAGTTACAATTGTTGCTAAAACAGTTTTTACAAAGACAGACAGTTCTCCGACAAATTAGACGGATAGCATTAAAGACATTTTGAGAAATTTAAAATCACAGTGGGTATTATCTATCTCTATGGAAGAACAACAAGTTTCTGACACAAATGATTCTCAGACATTGGGTGAATATTTGTAGAGCATGAAGAAAAAAAAATTGATGCAACTGTTCGGACTGATGCACAGGAACAAGTTGAAGAAATATTACAATTACAACAAATAGAAGAACTAGTTTCTTAGCATGTATTAGTTAATGAACAAACTGTGGAGGAAGCTGCAGAACATTGACTTTCAGATTTAATGGAAGAGCATTATAGTCCTCCAACAATCTCTAATCAACAAACCATAGAAGAATCTCTTGATTTGCAAGCTGAAGAGGAGTATGTAAATCAGCAACAAGAGACTTCAGAGGTGCAGAATGAAGATAAGTTGAGATTGGTTATGTCTTAGTTACAGACAGAGAATGTTGAAGATTTGCCAAGCACTTCACATTCTATTCTTGAGGAAGTTATTTCAATAGAAAATCTCTATTTTAGAAATCAGGAATGTTTAAATAATTACCATAAATTTTTGAATCTTGAAATACTGTATGAAAGGTTTATAAAGTTTAAAGATTTACAAGAGATCAAGGATCTCTTACAATTTCAAGTTCTGCTAGACATAACACCAACAAGCTATAAGGTAGATGTATTTTGAGAAGTGATAGTTACTTTTTATGCTAACTTACATGTTGAGGAAGACATATTATTTAGCAACATTGATAACATTATTTTTGAAATTACTCTTCAGTTGGTATATGATACTCTTAAATTGACAAATGAGGGTGTATAATTAGATAGAACATCTTTGAACTTGCTAGATTGGAACATCAGTTTTATAGCAAGAACTCCTCATTCACATGACAGATTATAGTATATTGATGAACTCAATGGCAAAGCGAAATTTGTAGCCAAAATTTTGCAAGTACAAATTTTTCAGAAGAAAGGGCATGGTGAACATATTGAGAGAATTTGTTTATATGTCACATAAGTTGTGATGTAGAAAATAAAACTGAATTGGTGCACACTATTTTTGGATTCCATACACACAAACATTCAAAATTATTTTATGGAATCAATCTTCTGAAGTTGATATCGAGCATAGGATATGATGTGAATCAATGGTCCAGAAAATCCTTCAAGACAAGATCATTTACAATGGCTAAATATAAGAAATTCATTTCTAATGCACTAGTTACAGACATACGACAACAATCAACAAGTGAACAGACACATATGTCAACTGGACAAGATTTGTTATCTTCTATAGAGATTATGTATATTACACAATTAGGAGAACAAATTGGTCGACAAATTTCAGAAACTATAATAAGTTTTGTTCAAAATCGGAGGAGAAATCAAGGATAACTTGTACTTTTCTGATTTCTTGTTGAATTGTAATGCTAAGTGATTGGAACGTTTGTTTGTATAAATGATTAAATTGTAATTCAAGGGTATTTTTATCTTATTAAGCTTTTCAGTGAAAGGTAGATTTATTAATTTTATCTGTATGAATGCTTACAATTATTCTCTAACCCCAATACTTTGTTGAATAATGACAACAATGGGGACATATAGTACAAAATTAAAACACTACATAAGTACACTTAAAACAATAGATAATTACACTTAACATTCTTAACTTGAGGTGTTTTAAGAACGTCAAAAAGTAAAATACAACATCAAATTAATTGAAATTTGAAAATTGAAAAGGAAAACAATAGATAATTATAACATCAAATTAATTTGGTGATCATCAAAAAGGGGGACATTGTCGAGTATTATGTATTGATGATGAATGCTTAATTAATGTATAAACATGATCTGATGGTAATTTAAAAGTCGTAATTATATTTAAGTTAATGATCTATTTACTTATTACCTGAACATAACTAGAAATATTATTTAAGTTAATGATAAATTATTTAACACTATACCCATTCGATCTAGGTTAGGTGTTTGTAATTATTTAATCAAAATTTGTTTTAATTGAAATCGAATTAATTTTAAAAAAAATCCACCATAATATTTTAAGTTAGTAGATTAAATATGTTTAATATTTAGAACATTTCGGAGAAGTAATGCGAATGGATATGGTTACTTAAATAAGTATTACATATAAATATAGTTCGTGAAATTTTAAGTTCACACGTGATGAGAGAATCGGCGTTTTATGTTAAAAGACCAGACGATTGTATTAAAAGACTGGCGTTTTAACATTTACACATGACTTTTTAAGTTAGGCACGTGCGTTCTAAAGTACACGTGATGTGTGAATAGTAGTTAGGTGTTTTAAGGATATCTCTTTGAAACTATTATGTTTTGATGATAAATGTTTAATTAATGTTTAATCACGATGTGAACTTAAAATTTCATGTGACATTCTATCATGATTTTTCACTGAGAGAATCAGCGTTTTGTATTAAAAGATCGGATGATTGTATTAAAAGACAGGCGTCTTAATTTTCAAATCTCTTTTAAATATATGACATAAATGACTTATTTGAAAATCATAAATACCTTATTTTACTTAAATATATGACATAATATTTAATAAAAATCTCTTTTAAATCAATATTTAGTGATCAAAAATCAAAACCACCTAAGTATTTTGATTGACGGTACTTCCACCTAATTGTAAGGTATGTCCACGGAACTACCGTTTATAGATGGGTCCATAAATAGTAGTTCTATGCGTTACTTCTTTATTTTAACGGTACTTTCATAAAATCCTTGAGAAATGCAGAAGTTAAATAGTTCTCCTAGAATAGTGCATATTGTAATTGAAATTAAACACAACACACGAAAAATAAT
>JAMKPZ010003942.1:0-24067 GCA_024699675.1 Amphibolis antarctica | reverse complement strand
GTGGTCCTGGCTCTTCGTGTGTACATGTCGTCTCTCTATCTGAAGGTGGTCCTGGCTCTTCGTGTGTACATGTCGTCTCTCAATCTGAAGGTGTTCCTGGCTCTTCGTGTGTACATGCCGTCTCTCAATCTGAAGGTGGTCCTGGCTCTTCGTGTGTACATGCCGTCTCTCAATCTGAAGGTGGTCACTGCTGTGATGGGTTGTTTAATTTAATTAATTTCTAGCGGCCAGGCCAGCAGTTGGCCCTGATGTGTTTATTTATATCTGGCTCAGTTTTCAGTGCAGGTGGTCCTGATCTGTATGAGCGCGGCTTTGATCAACCGTTTGGAGGGTAAACCTTACAGAATCCAACTCGACACGCAAAAGAAAAGGAACCTAATCGATCACCACCGTACCGATTCATGTAATATATGCTGACATGCAGAACATCAACGACGACCATTATACATATTGATGGCCGGAAAAGTACTTAGTCCCAGCTCAATCCAATGGGCTGCTTCTCCATTGACGCATTACTGTGACAAGAAACACACCACCTAATTGATAAAAAAGAAGAAAAAAGTACGACTCGATCGATCTGTCGCTCTCGCGAGAGAAGAAAAAAACTGAAGAGATCGAATGTCTTCGTCAAATATTAATTAATGACCGGCCTTTCATTTCTCTTTCAATCGAAATTTCTCATCAGTCCATTTATCTATTTATGTATCTACACCTTGTTATGGATCAACAACGGTGCATGATCTAGCTTTAACTAGGAAGAACCATTGACTTGTTAAAATTTTGTCTTTGATAATAAGTAAAAAAATTCTTTATATATTAAGGATACGTTGTTTTCATTCGCTTCTAATTTTTTAAGTAAATTATAGTAATTTCTGAAATAGTGCAAACAAATATACCTACTCATGTTATTGTAGTCCTAGTTGGTACACCAACTTCTATATATGTAATTTATTTTTTAAAGATACGAGAATCAAATTTTACAATGCTCCTAGTTGCTTATTTT
This sequence comes from Amphibolis antarctica, assembly GCA_024699675.1. Lineage (NCBI taxonomy): Eukaryota > Viridiplantae > Streptophyta > Magnoliopsida > Alismatales > Cymodoceaceae > Amphibolis > Amphibolis antarctica. The sequence continues at coordinate 23,064 of JAMKPZ010003942.1, read as the reverse complement.
CGTAAAACAACTTTATTCGTCTGCTTGAAACTCGCACGAAAATTCACTTCTATCCTCTTTTCTTCCGTATGTAAGGAAGATAGCAAAAGATGGTGAAAAAGGAATGAAGTCAGAACATGCGAATGACAGAGGGGAAAAAAGAAAAAAATTAAAGCACAATTATAGTATTACATTAAAAGTTAAAAGTTTTACTTTAGAGTTGAAGGTTTAATTTATTCCTTACTTTTATCAACGTAAAACTATTCTAACATTCTCACTCATTTTAGTTTATTTTTTATTTTATTTTAAATGCCTAAAAGTGCTACGTGTAAATGCACGTGAACTAACTTTATATCATGTTAAAAATTTATTTTAAAACTAATTTATAATAAGTGAAAGATATTAAGTTTAATTTATTATTTACATTTATCAATATAAAATTATTCTAACACGATCCACTACTCTTTCGAAGGTTTTGGTTCAATTAAAATCTGAACATTCAATTCAAAATCAACCGCAAGCTTAATTAGCATATAATTAATACTGTTTTTGTAAGACTAATTAAGGCTTGTATATTTGATACCCTGTGCGTGTGTATATATATATATATAAATTCTTCAAACACACACTATTAATAAAATAGTCTGAAGATTATAATTTTTTAAAAAAACTTTAAAGTTTCAAATTTGGCTACATTGTTCGGATCAGATCACTGCAAAGCCTTAAATCTCTCCGCCGCACACGATTCGTGATGCTCGTGTGGGAGAAGAGATCCAGGCCAGGCAGGCAGCACAATCAATTAACGATCACCGTCGATGTCTCTGCAAACTCGCGCCAGGGCGCACACACACACGTCTACCTATCACGGGTCCATGGTGTCTCCATATGGGCCTAGCCCATCTTGAACTCGGCCTTTTTGGTTAATGGACCGAGCTCGCTCCACGGTGTCCGTTCTCCATCGGATCGTCTGTTTTTATTTGTTAGAATTAACCCAACTGCTACGATGCCAACTTTCCGCAAAACGCCGCGCCACCCTACTTCCACCACACCTTTTAACAAAAATCCAACGAAGGTCGGTGCGACGTGGCGCACATCTATTGGGAAATCGGCTCATCACTATCCCGACACGCGGCATTCTCTGTTTGGCGGCATCGCAAGTGCGGGAGGAACCGTGGAATCTCCCTCTTCCAAGTAAAGGTAGAGTGTTGTTTTCGTTACCTGCTTTTTTTTTTTTTTACAAAAAAATGGAAAACGGTAGAAAAATAAGTTATCATCGTCGTCACCCTTACCGATAACTTTTTTTTTTTTTGGGGTATTCTTTCTATTAACGATTCATGTAATGCTCTTTTAAATTAAAATTTTCAAAATCATAAAAATGGGCAGAGACCAACAGGTTCAACGAGCATACGCCATTGGTAAAGGAATTCTTAAAGCGAGCAACTTTCACACGTCATCCACAAAAAAAGGTAATATGGTATATTCAGTATTTTACTTTGTCACGGAAAAAAAATCATAGTTTAAAATTAAAAAGATATTATAACAAAAACAACTATCATGTGTCACATCGTTAAATGCCACGCACGCACCCCCCCTCGGCCACTATATAAGGCACCCCCCGGATACAGAAGACAAAACATAATAAATAGAAAAAACGAAAAAGGCTCTCGGCTACTAAAACCCATGGGCGGTGAATATTATCACTACAACGGCAACGGCCACGGCCACGACCACGACGTGGACGAATCGCCGCCGCTGCCGCTGCACCTGTGCTTCTTCCTCTCCATACTCTTCCTCTTCCTGGGCCTGTCGTGGTACCTGAGCTACGAGTCGGCGGTGGAGAGCCTGTTCGACCAGATCAAGGTGGCGCTGATGCTCCTGCCGGTGGTGCTGCTGCTGGCCCTCCACTGCATCTCCGCCAGCGAGTGGCTCTCCTTCCTCCGTCCCTTCCGGGAGAGGGAGGCGGCCCACCAAGAGGGTGGGTCGCCCTGGGGGGTGGCCATGGTCCTGGTCCTCCTCATCTTCATGGTCTCCTACAAGTCGTCCTTCCAGGACCGCTGGTTCCCCCTCGTCAGCAGGTGATTTTGCCGTCGAACGTACGTGAACAACTGCTGCTGCTCGAGCATCGATCGATCACTTTCTCGATGATTATTAACTACTCATTAGCATATATTTTGTACATGTAAACTACAAATTAGTGGAATCTTCGGGTTCGTTCGATCATGCAACGGGTGCAGATGAGTACGTACGTAGTCATATATCGTTTTATTAAAAATTGAACTTCATTGGAAATTATGATCATCCATATATGCTTTAATCAAACGAGCCTGCGATAGATCTTGTACGTACGTACCCATCGGAACATCTAACTGTTGAAGAAATTTAACCATCTGATCAACTTGAAAAATCATTTCTAATTGACTGAGTCGATGAAATTTACATGATTTTGTAATGATTGAAAAAAATAATCACACGTCAAAACTTACAAGCCTGAAACTTTAATGTTAACGTCTTTTGTAAATTAATTTTAATAAGATAAAATTTACGTAATATCACAATTAATTTACACAAAATATTTGTTTAATACTTTAATAAATAACTCACAGATACATTGAAACACGTTTAAAAAAATCCTACATTAAAATTAATAAGTAAATTTTAAAATTTTATAGAAATTTTGTTTATTATTTTTTTTCAAAATCTTAATTAAGTTTATGTAAGATATTATTATTATTCCGCCGTCTTGTCTTCCCTGCGTCCCCAAACTCAAACATTCCAGCGCCTGACCTCACACTCGCCATGTCTCTTCTCTGCAAATCTTTCTCCTCGTTTCTTCACGATCCCAAGATCCCTTCCCCAACAGCCACTCCCTCGATTTCCTTCCTCCTTCCCTCACCCCCTCTCAGCCGCCGCCCCCCCGAACACCCCACCTTCCAACTCCGTCATCCCCTCCACACCCTGACCCCCCCGCGATCCCTCCCCGACCGACCACCTTCCACGACCCCCCCCGTCGTTGACCTAGTCGACAAGGACTGGTCCTTCCTCGACGCTGGATCCGACCTGGCAGATGCCGACGAGAAGGCCCGCCGGATCATCCACGCGGGGGAGGTCGGGGGGCACTCGAGGGTGCTGGTCGCCTTCGGCATGCCGGCGTTTGTGGACAGGCTGGTGGAGGAACGCCCGTCCCTCGGGCTTCTCCTTGTGGTACATGACTCCCTCTTTGCGCTGGCGATGGTGAAAGAGAAGCACGACGGGGTGAGGTGCTGGCAGGGGCCGGTTAAGCAGGTGCCGGAGAAGTTCTCTCCCTTCGACGTGGTGTTCGTGTGCTACCTCCCCGGAATGGGGATCTCCGTCGACGAGCTGCTTGGTTCGATGGCCGCAAGGTGTTCGCCAGGTTTGTTTTCTTTCAATTCCGAGTCAAAAAATTGTCGTCTGTGACTTTGTTCTAATGAAAAGAAGTGTTTTTATACCCTCGAACTTATGTTAAACCCTAAACCCTAACAGTTCTGACCTACTAACTTCAAAGCTTCTATCTTTGGGTTTCAATGGTTTCGATTTGCTCCTCAGTTTAAAATTTTTACTCTAACATGCTCATGCTAATCTGTTCTATTCGTATAATATGAATTGCTCCTGGCGTTATGCCTTGAATACAGATTACAGAAACAAAATTAACAGTGATAGAGATCTTATGGTTAGTTTTCTAAAGCTGATGACATCTGTGAATAGGTGCGAGAGTGGTTATCAGCTTCGGACAAGGGAAGGAGATCGTTGAGAAGGTTCACAAGCAACAAAACCCTGAAATGGTAACTTCTGTATTGCCTGATAGAATATCCCTAGAAAAGGCAGCAGTGAACCATTTATTTCAGTTAATTGAGTTTGTTGATGATCCGGCATTTTACCTTGCTGTAGTTAAATTTTGTGAGTAAGAAGCCTATTACATAAATTTTTTGTTGTTCCTGTTGTGCCCCAACCACTTGTTCTCTTCATGTTATGCCGGCATCTTTTCCTTCTTGAATGGGTACCAAATAGTTTTTAAAAAATCGTCTGGGGTATTCGATTATTCAAAGGATGGTATGGATGGAAAGTTGCTGGATGGTATGGTTGCATAACAAACAGAAGATGGTGAGTAGTATTTGTGTACTTCACCATATGTACACAGAAAATGTGGAATGCAACCATACAATAAGTGCTCAAATTGTGGCAGTAAGTAAAATTATTGGAAAATCTTAGTGTGCTTAAAACACTTTATTAAAAGGACTAACTGCCATCAAGCACTTAACTAAACAATTGTTGAAATCTTTGGCTGTGCTCCAGAGAAGAAGAAAGGTTTTCTTTTTATTTGATATAGGGGTTCTCTGCTACCAATTGCAGATGAGAGGGGAAAGTGGTATTAGGTAAAATTCGAAGAATACCCCAAAAAATACTAAACGTAATGACTGATGCAAAATCTCTACATTCCCCTCTCAAGTTGGAAGGATAACGTCAGTCAAGTAAACCCACTGAAGATTCAAATTGTGTCTTCTTAGATGCATCCTTACAAAATGATAGACTATTTCTATGTGCTTTGTACCGTCCATGGATTGCCAGATTATTGGCAAACCAGCACATGGTATACTAGCCAAGTGATTTCACTCGTTACCGAAGCCATGACATGATATTATACCTTTGTAGAAGATTTTGCCACAGTATTCTGTTCTTTTATTTTCCAAGACACAAGAGAATCTCTTGAACATAGCAGAAATGCGGTAGATCGCCTGGTACCCTTGCAACCACCCACTCTGCATCAGTGTGAACTTTAACTTCTAATTTAGAATAGGTGGGATAGAATAAAAACCTTGTCCTGATGAAATTTTTGAATACTTAATTACCCTGTATGCGGCCTCCACATGATCCTTCTTAGGTTTGCATGTGACGGCTTAATTGATTATGCTATATTGGTACTTTAGTAGGTTTGGCTCCTAAGAGACCTGTAGACTTAAGAAGATCCTCTGTATTTTCGTTTGGATATGTGAATGCCATCCTTGGCTACTTCTATGCATACAAAGTCTTTTAACATAAACCCTAAATTTCTGAAGCAGGTCATAAAGGGTCTTGTTCAACTTAAAAAAGTCTTCCCTCTCCGCTATTATGTGTAGGAGGAAGGTTTATGAAATATTCTCCATAATGGTAGACATTTTTGACATTCAATTGATACAAGGGCCAAATGTGAATAAAGGATACAAGACGGTCCTCATGGTAAGAATTTTACTAACAGGGGGAAAAGTCAACTAATAGTTTAGGTTACCAATTCGGTTATATACTTCAACTACAAATGTAACGAAACATTTCTCAGCTTCACCATTATATTTGTATTGAACTTTACAGAGACATGGGCTTCTTCCTTTTAGTTTCATTGACAACAGTCCAAGTGCTTTTTTTCCAAGGGCTCCAATTTCACTTTCATGACATCACATTATAGGGGGGTTTGTGCTCATTGAAAATCTTGAAAAAGGAAAATTTAAATTTTTTTTCTGGATTTTAGGTATTTATGCATTTTGAATAATGTGAAAAAATTTTAAATTTTTCCTTCATTATAAATATAGATTTTTTCCTCAATTTTTCACTTATTAGGTCAAGAAATTTGTGTAGTTACAAAAATTTCATCATGATGCATTTCTCTATCTTGTGTGTCTTGTTTAATCTTTCTTGATTATCGTTAAACTCGTAATTATATGAAAAATGTGAAATTATATTTAAAATATTAAAAGATAAGATATTTATAAATTTTATTTAAGTTAATTTTAAATTTTTTGTAACGTACATAAACAACTCTACAGATTTTTCTATTTTCTAATTTTTCTTTTCTTTTTCTTTTTTGTTTTCTAAATTTTCATTTTTAAGATTTTCAATTTACACAAATAAACCTTATATTAGGCTCTTAACAGTTTCTTCACGAAAGATTGATTCCTAAAGGAATCTAAGCAGACAACAAAATCCATGAGAGTTATCATAATTTACATTATTTTGAATGGGGTAATTACACTAGTGTTAGAGTTGTTGAAATCTTTAAATTATGCAGGCTGTCTGTTTTTGTTTTTGAGATCTCTGTATTTCAGGGGTTTGTATTGTTTGAAAAATTAGAAAAATAAAAATTGAGAAAAAAATTTATGATTTGCTCTTGTTTATGTCAAGAAAATTTTGAAAATAAGAAAAAAAGTAAAAACATATAAAATATAATATTTTCCAGATTTGCCCTCACTCTCTCACACCCCACCCCACCCACCACCGCACCGTCGAAACCTTTCTTTCCCGTCGACGCATCTCCAGTTGACGAGGGTTTTCGATCGTCCATCTGAAAATTATTTTTAAAAATTTTATAAATATTTTAAATATAATTTTATTTTATTTTAATCATAAATTTAATAATGATTTAAAAAGATGAGACAAGATAAATTAAGAAATTACATCGTAATAAAATTTTTATCAATTATAAAAAAAATTTCGATTCAAAATAACGAAAAAAATTATACATGATAAAAAATATAAAATTTTTTAAATACATAAATATCTATAAATTTTTTTTTAAAATAAAAAATTTCCTTTTACAAGGATTTTTTTTAACGTACGCAAACCTCACTCGTTTACAAAGAATGAAAAAAACCCGTAGACTTTTCATCGTAGTTGTATTCGTTTACAAATTTTTTGTTAAAGATAATCATTAAACACAATTTTTTATAATAACCGTGTTTTTTAGACACGGTTTCAGATCGCCAGATCGAGAGTTTTTTACTTGTTTAGCCCTAAGAAGGGCGAGATCGAGCGTGCGAAGCGGATCGAGGTGTTTTGTTCCGGGGAGACCGAGAAAGTGGAGTGGGAGGTCGCCCAATGGAGACGAGTGCGGAGAAGCTCGCTGCGCCGCTCGTGGAACTCCCTCCCGTGGACTTCTGCTGCGCCTATGGTTCCTCCCTCCTCCCCAACAATACTGACAAGGTCACCAACCTCCTCCTCTTCCTCATCCTCCTTCGTGCGAGAAATTGTGTTTTTGTGGGTTTATTTCATGAATTGGTGTTGTTACGAGCAGCGCTTGAAATGTCCGTTATTCATTTCAATTTATTATGGGTTCCTTCTCAGGTTGCAAATAGTGGATGCATGACTTGTTTCTTTCCTTCGCTTTCTCAAATGAGGTCTGATTAATAGTATTCGATTGTATTGCCCTCGCGTGTGTGACAGGCAGCAATGGTGGATTATATCCTGGGTGTGTCGGATCCCGTCAAGTGGCATGCTGAGGTAATTGTTTTTACAGTAAAGGATAGACACGTTGTTGATTCTTTGTTGGGTGTTGATTATGAGGAAATGGCAGAACCTGGAGAGGAATAGAGGACACTACGCTTCTTGGATCGCATGCCTTGGCCCAAAAGCAGTTAACTTGCCCATCTCTATGTTTGCATCTTTTTCCATTTTCAAACAAAAAAACCGTTTTAATTGGAATATCCGTTGCATATTCTTTTGAATTTTAGATCGTGCGTGTGGCAGAAATGATTGGGGTGGGAGTCCACTTCAATCCCTTTGTTCCATCGAAGGACAAGGTGTGCTATTTATAAATAGTCAACTTCTGAGAATCATGTTGTTTTTCATCTCGTATAAACTCATTAACATGTCTCATTTGTGTTGCACGTTTGGATCTTTAACAGATGATTAAGTATGGAGTTGTGGGGATGCAAGATTTGGCTCTTGATGTTTTGACTTGGAACAGGTTTTATCTGAGTGGCCGTTTGCAAAAACCTGTATGTTGGCCCTTGAGGTGTGCTTTTATTGTTATCTTTCTTGAGTAGGGACAAACATATGTTTTGATTGTTGATTTTGTTATTTATTTAGAACTTTAATATATAGCTGATTAACCATAATCCTATCCCACTTGTTTACCTAATGAGCCCATTAATCTTAAGCTGCAGTCACTCCAGAAGTAGCCATGATTAGCAACTTCTCCAACTGGCTGGTTTTTTCATGTGCTGCAATTTAAATTTTTTCGGATAAATGATCTGGTGTTTTCTTGACAAACTTTAATTCATTATTGTTTTTATTAATGGTTCTATTTGTAAAGAGCTTGACTATTATGATCTTGCCATTGAGTTGGATGCCATTAACCAGGGAATTATATAATTTTGAAATAAAAATTCATTGGACCTTTTATTGCAACATTATTTTACTAAATAATGACATTTTAAATAGGATTTTTTGAAAATGAAATAGGAATTTATTTTAGTAAATTGGAAAAAACAATACTGATACTTCTTAAACATAATCTAGCTTCTGAGTTTCTTTATTGGATTTTGTTACTTTACAGGTTTTTGTTCTTGTTGATAATTTTGACATCAGAAAGGTCAATGCCGTAAACTTGAAGGCTGCAGTTGCAGCTGGATTACTGCTGTCACCACCTGAATTTGCGGAGGTTTCCATTAAGATACTTCCAAAATTAGCTGTGCAAGGATATTAGATTTTGTTATCAACATTTTTCTTCTGTACAGGAAGACTTGTATTCTGCAATTTGCAGCCTTTCATATATGGGTGACCTGAGAATGCTTTTTGCCGAAGACAAGAATAAGGTCAGTGGTAACCATTTACACAGAACTATGAAGATGTTGTACCACTTTCGTACTCTAATTTGATCATTTTGATGGGACTATGAGTCATATCATATATTTCTCTCTAAAAGGAAGTATATTATATAAGAAGTATTTATGCAAACTGTCATCTAGTTTTATTGTGCATCCTCATTTCTTTTGTTCCACCGTAAATTACTACAGAGGGCATCAATTTCTCTACATTGATCTTTAGTTAGGGGGTAGATATAAAATTACTGGCTACTAAAGTTAAGGACTATTTGAGAAGGGTGGTTCTACCAGCGTCTGAAAGCAACTTGCCTTTCCATTCTTTCAGCTTTGACATTTTGTCCTTGATTAGCAGGTCTTGACTATTCCAGTCTTTTGTTATTTTGCTACCCTGGCATGTAGTTGATAAGCTTATTGGTAGAATCCCCAAAGTAGGTATAATCAAGTCCTAATTTGTTGGAGGACCTTTTATGGGTTGATTGTAGTACCAGAATTTTTAGAGAAAACGTCAAGAATGCCCTTTAGGTGTGTAAGATCTCTCCCATATCTGTCTTTCCAAGAAATATCACGTTACCATATAGTGGGTATCCGTTTCTTCTCAATCTGAATCCTTCATATCTAATACTCACTGTCCGTTTCCAATGACGGATTGTCCTTCTGTGGTGCATAGCTATGATGAAAAAAGGTGATAATGGACAACCTTATTCAAAACAAACGAATTTATATTATATGTTTTGAAGGCATAATAGACTCAAATGTTGTTTAGATGATATGAGTTACTTTGCATGGCATGATCAGTGATATAGTCTAAAGTATACACAGGGCTATATCACCAATGATGTGAAGTAAAACATATGCACCATCTAAACCCATGTATAAGTGATGCTTCTGTTGTTGTTGGACTTTGTCATATGCACGAATTGTTTTAGCAGGTGAATTCATATACATTCTCTGACATTTAGCATACGTGTTTCTTTTCATCCCAACTTTGAAGGCATCTATACCAGACGTCCTTTTTCCAGAAGAACCAGAAAGTATCACTTTTCAAGCTCCACTAGATCTTCGTATGTGCAAATTGAGATGTCTAAAAAATCTATGTTTGTGAATTTTCTTTGCAACTTTTTAATGTGTGAAACATATGAGTTCGTTCTCTTTTTCTATTGTATCACATGGATTTATTTAGAAAATGATATGGTTTAGGCTTCATGGTATTCCACATCCTCATTGTTTTGTAACTGCTCTTTGTTTGCTATAGGTAAGAAAGATAGTGAAGGGAAGTTTTCGCTTATTTCAGACTATGTATAGACCCTTCATAAAAGAGTATTCCATGGAAGGACTGCTTGAGTTTTCATGTCATGACCAGAAGAGATCGTTCAAACAGGTTTGGAACCATTTCTATTTGACTTCAGTTCTGAAAAAGGCTTCTTTTTACTTCATTTTCCATATTCAAGGGTAGGAAGGTCACTTTGGATTTCGTGGATGTTGAAGTTCCCGCACTTATTGTGGGAAACTGGAAAAAGTTACACGAATTTGCTCTTTATTTTTTTTTAAGAGAAGCATACACAAAGTCTGACCTATCCGGCTGCAAATCAAAGTCATGAATTTTTAAGTTCTTAAATGTTACGTTTCGTTCTTATAGCAGTGTTAAAGCTAATAAGTTTTTATTTTATCTCAATCTTAAAACATTTATGGTTGATTTGAATAGCACTATCTTATCTTAATGAATAATTTTGGGAAAACTGTTGTTCCTCAGAGTGCTAGAATGACCATTTTATCACTAGATCGTCACCTACCCAACTCTGCCAAATAGAAATGAACTTGGTTAATTTAAAAATGCTGAGATATATTCAGTAATGCTGGTAAAACTATATTGTGCAATTCTCTGAATTCGCAATATGAAATCTCATTGTAGCATGTAATATAGATGTTTGGAAATCTGTAATCTCTAATAATCGCCTGTATATGGAACATTACTTTGTCATGGTTGGCCTGCACCTTTCACCTTTTTCACTCCGTGTCTCCGTGACAAGTGTGATAAAATTGGGATTTATGCCGACAGTTTGTGGCAAGAAGATTCAGCTTGCTTGTCATATTAATATTCCCATACCCAAATCGTAGCCCTGAATCGTTATATTCATGTTCCCTTCCTCTCTTCATAGGAAAATGGCAGGATCACTGCCAAACTGCTCTTGTTAACTCCACAAGAATTGTCTTTTCTCTTCAACTGAATGATGTGTCTCATCTCACAGGCTGCTTGCTAAAACTCCTAACAGTGATTATGACACAGAAGTTACTAATTTTCTCGATGTGTGACTAGGACTGTGGACTATCTGCAACAAAATCCCTCTTCCACTCTCTTCCATTTGCTCAAAACCGAACAAGATCATGGATGGGAATCAATGCAGGTCACCCTCATCCCAATCACACAGCTTGGTACATGGTTGTTCTTTTTACATGAGACGTTGTTGTCCACAGGTGGGATGACACGCCATGTTTCCATTGCTTCTAGAGAGGAGGCTGTAAACTGCACCAGAAGAGCTTTGAGGCGTTTGGTAATGGTTTCCAGTGCAAGGCAGATGATGTCCGGCGTGCTAGCTGCCGGGGGTGCCAAAGCTATTCGCTACCTTGGAAGCAAAATGTCAAAGGCATGGAAATCACATGCTACGAAACCTTAGCTGATTTGGTCAATTTTCTATGTATCATTCATCCGTCCTACCATTTTCTATATATCTGATTTGGTAATGGTTTCCAGCAAGCTATGGGCCGATGGCCCACGTATCAGATATTAAATTGAATGCTAAGCCTAACGTAACAATTAAAGTAACTATCGATATATTTTTAGAAAATATCGCTTCTTGGAGGTATAAGTATTCTGCCAATATTTTGAAGTTCTAAATGTGGACGTTGCACAAACCAAGATTTTTTTGATATGTTTTAAAATGGTTTCAGCCTTGTTTTTGCGTCCACGTACTACAGTTTCGTTTGATAAAAATCTTTAAATTTTAACTTTAATTTTATATAAAATTTTATACGTCATTATTATTACATATTACGTAACTTAATTCTTGTTTAACATTAGGGTGTGGTGAGTCTTGGTGAGGTAGCGATTTTTTTGTGTTTTGGCACAATTCTCACGAAAGAAGGAAGAAAGTGCGACGATTTATGTTGGGGGTATTTTGTGTGTTTTATATAAAAATTCTAATTTTACTCGTCTTTTTTTTTATTTATTTACTAATAAATATCATATAATTAAAGACAGAAGTATTTTTGTTAACTTATATTCAACTACTACGGTAAAAGAAAATTTCTTTATATTTTTTTTCTTTGACAATTACTGTAAAAAAATTTATTTTCGTTATATTATTTATTAAAATATATATTCGTAAATTTTTTATAAATTTTATTCTCAAATAAAAACTAAATATTCACGTCACAAAAAATGTACCGACGATCTACTCAACCAACATCACAAACAATATTCAATGCCATCATATTATAAAATTTCAAAATTCATTGCGTAAGATATTTATAAAGTAATCGTTTTGAGGTTGTAACTTTACGATCTTGATTTTTGACACGATGAAAATCATATTTTCAAAAAGGAGATGCAAAATTTACGGAGAGGAAGGAGCATAGCGATCACAGGTTCAAATTTTCTTTCAATAAAATATTATTTAAATTTCCTATAAATCTATAATTATATTTTTTAATACAATCTTAAAAAAACAAAAACAAAAAGGGTGTAAACGTAAAAGTCAATAAAATCGTTTCCACCGAATGCTGTTCCCGTCAGCCGTGGTACTGTCGCGTCTTCGCCTTCCCACCATGTCGAACTCGGTAGACAACTCCCCGCTCGGCAGCCCCACCGCCGCCGCCGCCGCCACGCCTCCTCCGATGGCCACCACCTTTTGGTGCGACGGCTGCCTCTCGTTCAGAAGCATCGGCCCCCCCGTCTCCTCTCCTCACCTCACCTGCCCCTACTGTGGCACCGATCCCCTTGAGCAAATAGAGCTACACACTCACGACCGAGCCCGGCCCCCGCGCCAACCCGCCTCCCTCCTCCCCCCATTCGACGACTTGGACAACCATGACGACGAATTCGGTATCCTCTTCGAGCCTCTCCCTCCACCCGCCCTCCTCTCCTACTCCACCAGCGATGACGACCGTGATTACGATGGTTTCGATCCGCATCTTGACGATTACGACGACCGTGACGGGAGGCCGTCTCCGGCGCCGAAGTCTTCGATCGACGCCATCCCCGACGTCAAGATCACCGCCGACTTCCTCGGATCTGACAAGGACTCTTGTGTCCTGTGCGCGGTATGCACGGACGAGCTCACCATCGGGTCGGAGGCCAAACAGTTGCCGTGTTCCCATGTCTACCATGGCGATTGCATTGTTCCTTGGCTCTCCCTATGTAACTCTTGTCCCGTCTGCCGGTCTCGATTGCCGATATCCTGGGAGGACGGAAGGAGGAAGCAGCGTAATGGTGGTGCGAGGAGTGTGCCGATTTTGAGGTTTGGAAATTCGCTGGAGGAGGAAGGTGGATTAGATGAACTGGAGACCGTGGCGGCCCCGGGTAACTGGATATGGTTGCCGATGCTCTCACAGCCTGCAACTGTAGCGGCTGCTAATGATAGGAGGACGGTGTTGTCGAGGTGGGAGACGCAGACGGAGGGATATTTGGGGATTGATGATGGAATGCATAATGATGGTGAGGGGGTCAGGCCTGTTGCACTGGTGGAATGATTTCGGCTGACGGTGAATTTCTTGCTGTAAGTTTGCTGCTGTTTTTTTCTCAATAATTTTTTCATTCTATACTTGATAGTTTTGAGACGAGTATCTTGCACCATTAAGTTGACACTTTTTTTATGCTACTCTGTGATGATTGCGGATTTTCAGTTTTTGCTTTAGTTTGATGTTCACAGATGTAGAGCTGCTATGACTGAAAAGACAATCAAAATGAAATGATGACAGATCATTTCTGATCTAGTGGTATGAGTTTTCACAAATTGGTCCTAACTAGATATCAAAACGTTGATAAATGTAGGAGAATGTCTTCTCGTCAAGGGTTTGGCAGAAAGTTTGGACCCTGTCTACATTTCTATTAATACGGAAATCTATAATTCGGTGTTATATTATCACAACTGTAGTGGGGCTAATCGTTAAAGGGTGATAAAAGTTCGGTGACAAGAAGGCATTTCCAATCTGGTGAGATGAGTTTCTACACACTGGTTTTTACCAAGATATCAGAATGTCATTTCTTCAAGAATTTGGCAAAATTTTTTGTGCCGTCCAATTTTCATAATCAGGCGGGTCTACTGGTGTTGCATTTATCATAAATATAGAGGTGCTATGATTGAAACTTGAAAGTATGATCAGTGGTGATCAAAGTGCATTGATGATGGATCATCTTTTAGCTACTAGAATTGAAAGTGTGATCAAAGTGCATTGATGATAGAGCATCTCTGATCTGGTGAAATGAGCTTCTACAGATTGGTTCTTATTCTTACATAAATATCAGAGCATTGATGAATGTAGAAGAATGCCATTTCTTCTAGAATTAAGAAAAAGATTGAACTCTGTCTGATTGTCTATAAATGTGGATGGTTGTTCATTTATACCAACTGCCAAGCACATTTTTCCGAGCAGTGACAATGTTGGTTCCTCTCTCTGTTTGCTTTTCCATGGTTGAATTGGGGAAGATAGGTTGTTTCAGCCGCTTAGTCCCTATGCCGTCTGTGTATACCTTAGTGTGTCAGTGGCTCTCATTTTGGGTAATTGTTTTTCTTTTACACTTGCTGCTCTAGGCATTGGAAAGTGTGCAGTTCATATCAGGGTGGGGTTCATAAATCAGTAGGACCTTTTCCTCCTTTCTACTACCCTATTTTTTGTATGATCTAAGTTGCTATCGACGAATCTTGGCCACCACTCCTCCTTTCTCCAAAACCCTATTCTTGTAATCCTATCTCGACCTTCTTCTCTTGGTTTTTGAAGGTAGCAAATAAGGAGGAGAGCCTGTGTTCGAACCCAACAACCCTTTATTCATCCATCCCAGTGACCTCCCATCTATTCAACTTGTTCCTAGACTTCTTGATGGTCAACCATTCAAGTTGTTGTCGGGTAATGAACAAGCACTGAACATGAAGATGCCAAATCCTACACAAGATCTTGAGTTGTTCAAGAAGTAGTCAGGGTGCAACAACATTATTCAGTCTTGGGTCAAGAACTTGGTCACACACACCTGAGATTGCTTCCACCATTCTTTATGCCTATTGAGCTTGCAATGTTCGGGAGGAAATAAAAGGAAGGTTCAATCAAGGTAACAACCCTCTCCTTTTCAAGCTTAAACATAAGATATCTACCTTGACTCAAGATCAAATGGGGATAACTACATATTATACTAGATTAAAATGTTATGGGATGGGATGTCTGATCTTAACCCTTTACCCACCTATTCGTGTAGAGCCATGAAAACCGTAATTAAAATGGAACAAAAAGAAAGGGTTTTACAATTTCTTTAACGTTTAAACGAAACCGATGCAGGAATCAAAGGGAATATTTTGATGATGACTTCCTTTCCCAAATTCAGACAAACCTACTCTCTTCTTCTCTAGGAGGATAAACAGAGATAAATCAATCATCTTTTCAAACAAGTCAGATCTTCTAGCTATGGCTGTTACTAACAAACAAAAAAATATAGGCTGGAAAAAGGATTCCTCCATGGTAAGTAACAAAAACAGCAAACGAAACAGACCTACTTGCAGCCATTGTAATGGTGTTGGTCATGTTGTAGAAAAATGTTTTTAGATTTTAGGATTCCCCCAGTCCTAAGTTACATAAAATTCATCCCAAATCTTAGACTTGAACAAATCCAACAAGATTGACACAATGGTTGCTACTATGAAGACACCTACATTCACTCAAGTTCAATATCAAAAGATAATATGTTACAACAAATGATCAAGTCCTTGTTAATGCTGCAGGTATCGTTAATTCTTTAAATAATCATTCTTTTGATTTTTTGTGTGGTATAGATATAGGCACTTTAGAACATGTGTCATGATATAGCTTGCATGAATAAATTAAACAATGCAAAATCTCATTTTCCTATATGGTTACCTAATGGAGAGAAAATTCATGTTAGAAAAAAAGAATTTTTAATTTGACTTCTGATATTAAACTTCAAAATGTTTTACATGTTCGTAAGTTGGTTAACTCATGATTTGAATTCAAAATTATTTTTCAACCTGATTTGTGTGTGATTCAGGCCAGACGTTGAAGAAAATGATTGAGTTGGTAAAAGAAGTTAATGGTGTGTACCTCTTGACCCACAATCCTAATGTCCTTTCAAATTCAATCTTGAATAGTAATGCCAAATATAGTTTGTGGCATACTAGACTAGAACATACAGGTAATGACAGAATGAGACATCTTCTTGGTTGTAATAATAATACTACAATTGATTGCAGAATTTGCACTATATCAAAGGAAAATGCATGATGATGGTAGATTAAATGTGTGAAGATATTATGATATTTATATTGGAAAGATGAAATTTATGATTCATTTTAAATCACTTGTGTTAAAACTTCATGTAATTTTATTAATACTTATGAAGTTTTATTTAATGTTTGTACTTTTGTTTGTATTTCAATTTGACAATATTTATTTACATTCTGTAAAATTTCTAACTTTTTTGACTTTTCTTATTGTACGCAAATAACCCTTTTTTCTTACTTTTATTTTTTATCTTTTCTAACTTTTTTTTGACTTTCCATCGTGCTCAAATAAACTCTTAAATATTATGAAATAATCTTTTCATTTACGAAGGTATGGTAGGAAACTTGTGCACTAGATTTGTCTTTTTACAACAGAATCATATTCTTCCCACTGGGAAGAAGCACTGGTTCTTTTAAGCATATATACATCATACTTGCAGTTGACATGTGTTGGATACAACATAGGTAAGATTTTCCCTGATTTTTTTTGAACATACGGCAAGGCATGTATAAGGTATTTTTAACTAGAATATAATTGAAATATTCTTTGAATGCAACACAAACGCGATAAGAGCACAACATAGATTTGATAGGACGTGTTTTTAGTTACATGCCACTATAATAATGTAATCTAACTCTTTTGTTGATTTGTATGCACATTTTATTGTTGTTGTTGTATCATATTATGTATGACTTATAAGCCTATTTTATGAATGTTTTATTTTAAATTTTTAATATTCATATTTAAATATATTATTTTCTTAATATCACATCTAATCTTATTTGTAGCTTAAATTTTAGAAAATCATTGAATCCTGTTATCCAAGTTGTGTTGTATCTGAATCCCACAATCTTTACCATTGCTTCCTAGCCACCCACAAAAGAAACTCTCAAAAGCAATATAAATAATTTTTCTAGTAATCTTGCCGCAAACTCTCTTCTATTTTATTATTTTTCTTTATTTATTTTTTAGTCACACAAATCAATACTACAGCGACTAAACCATTATATCTGGTGTCGTTGCGTTTGGGAATATTAACTTCAAGTTATAGCCACGGTGGAGTATTGAAGTTGGAAAAGTACGTTATCAAATGAAATCTAATTTTATAGTCGAAGGAGTTGGATCCGTGATTGATATTGTAGATGTGTGTTCAATCTTCGCCCTCGCCCACACTTGCTTTATAATAGTTTCTTTTCAATTGATAACCACATAAACATAAAAAATATTGTTGCAGTATTGGTTGATAAAAATCAATGAAAGAAAGCTTCTTAGATGGTTTAATCGTGGATACTTAGATCGTCCGTCCATCTGACCAATAGGTTTGTACTTTTAAAAAAATGATATATCTATTTAGTCCGTTAGATCGTTAGGGTCTGTTTGTTTATACGCTCTTTTTTTATATATATATTTCTTAACGTTCTAAATATCATTTATCAAATAAGTTTTACATATTTTATTTATTATTCTATTACATATTTATTATTTTATTACCAAACAACTTTTACTATTTACTATTCTATTATATATTTTATTTATTATTTATTATAATTTTAAAAAAATATTATCATTATTTTTCTATGTATAATTTCTAATAAATCGTAAATTTTACTTTACTTCAACGTACCGTACAAACAAATAATAGGTTTGACCAATTGGTTGGTCACTTTTTTAAAAAATAAAAAAAAATTGTATAACCGACTGATCAGTTATACTATTAGTCTCCGTCGAGACGACAAATAGACGGGCCGGTTAGATAGGTAGGTTTTTACTTAAATAATAATAACGTGTAAATTTGTTTCTTGTAATAATGCATTAAAAAGAAATTTCACTTGTTATGTTAGTTATTAAAGAAATGCGCAATAACGTGTAAGAACATCTTTATCGTAATAAATTTATTTAATCAATTATCTAATTTAAATATATTAAAAATTTAATCTTTGCAACCTTTGTCCTAAAATCTCCGATCATCTTTTCTTTGATTGTCTTTTTGTCGATCACTTTTGGTCTCACTTTGCCTCTAGGGGGTATTTAAGTAGAATCAATTAAACAAAATTAAATTGATGAGAATTTATTTATTGATTTGAATTGAATCGGTGAAAAATGAATTTATTATTAAAATATTTGTGTATCCGAGAGAATTAAAAAAATAAGTATTTGTGCATAATAAAAATGAAAGAGAATTGAATTTTAAAAATGTTCAATATTATTTATTTTACTTTTAATTTAACTCTTTGTTTACCATTATATACTTAATAAAGTTAAGTACACAATACAATATTAGAAATACAATAAGTATGCCAATATTTGGAAGTACAAAATAATAACAATCACATTATTTTATTGTTTCACATTTCTAATATAAAAATGCATTCAAAGGAAAAATGCATTAGCCATCAAGTAAAGAAAGGAAATACCTTACATAAAGAAACGAGTGAGGAGAGGAAACAACAAAAAGGGAATAGACGACAATAATAGACCCTCACACAACTAGATAATAGTGGCTGCTATGTTAAGCCTTCCACTTGTAATGGCTGCATCGTACGAAGGAATGACAAAGATAAATGAAAATACTGGACAATGAAGATAGAGGAAGGACTGTTGCGTTGCGTAATTTCAAAAGGGGAATGGCATGTCATGTGGAGGAAAAGAGAAATAGGACAAGCAGTCACACAAAGGAGAAGAAGAAGGGAAATGGTAGTCATATAGAAGAGAAGAGGAAAAGGAATGAAAAGGAGAAGGGTGGTCGCGTGACGGAGAAGGGGAAGAAGAATGGTGGTCACACAGAGAAGAAAGGGAAGAGAAAGTAGTTGCATGGAGGAGAAGGGGAAATGGAAGCAATCACATGAAGAAGAGAGAAATAAATTCTAAATGAGAGTGTTGAGAAATGAATTTTCAATCTCATATTTACGTGATTACAGATGAAAAATTTAATTTTTGATCTTTAAAAATGTACAAATATAAGAATTAAGTAGAATTCATAGCATTCACTCAATTCTACCCAATTCTTTAAACACAAGCACCCTCCTAATCTCAAACTAATATTCTTAGTTAATTTTCCTAACATCCTCTCCTCTAACAAATTTTTCAATCTCACATGTATTTTTTTGCTTTTTGGTGGACTATTTGGTTGTCCGGAAATCATTGCATATTTCATAACTCCTTTTAAGATATTCACTCGATATTTACTCACATTCTTTCGCTTGTTTCTTTTTTATCAGAATCTCTTACTCTCAACAATGGTTCTGTCGTGAAAGTCTTGTGTCTTATTATCTTTCTCGATAATCCTCTTGTGCAAAACTTCCCAGTGAATGCCCCTTTTCACCTTTGTCTCCTACAATTGCCAATTAAGGAAATTTTGATGATACTGTCAACATCATTTAATTTGTCAAATTTTCTTTTTAATTTTTTTTCTTTTTCACTGTAAGATTATATCTCTTTATTTCACTCTTCTTTCTTTTACGACACTTGAGTTCACTGCTGCGCTGATTTAATTCAAATATACTCATCGTCAAAAACGCGTCCTTCGAAGGGTTGCTCTTGCTGAGATGTTTTGAAGCTTTATTTATTTATTTTATTTTTATTAATTTTTAGGGTGCTGAGATGAGATGTTGGGTGGGATAAGCTCGTCTGATTAAAGATTGATGGGGCGTCTTATCTATCCATTATTTTCATCATTAAAATTTGATCTAGATATTTATTTAAAAATATAATATAATAAAATAATGTTTTTTAACAATTGATAAGATGAGAATCATATATTTTTTGACCATACTTCCCAACTACACGCTGGTAGCTGCGCTCATCGCCTCCCGATCGGCCGATCCCTTCCCACAGCGGCCATGGCTCTGTCGGAGACCGTATCGGAGACGAACGTCTCCGTCCACTACACTTTCGCCTCCCGCTACGTGCGCTCCTCCCTCCCGAGGTACCACCAGCTAGCCCTCGATCGCCGTAGTAGCATCAGTGCACGCCGTCGAGTAGTTGCTCGATGTTTGATGTGGAATCTCGCTTGTCCCTAGGTTCCGGATGCCGGAGAACTCCATACCGAAGGACGCGGCATTCCAGATCATCAACGACGAGCTGATGCTTGACGGGAACCCTAGGCTGAATCTCGCCTCCTTTGTCACGACATGGATGGAGCCCGAGTGCGACAAGCTCATCATGGCCGCTATTAACAAGAACTACGTCGACATAGACGAGTATCCCGTCACCACTGAACTCCAGGTTCGCACCGTCTCCTCTCTTCCTCCAATCTTCTGATATGCGTCTTGCTCGACTCCACTGTGTCCATGATTTTTGCTTTCGCTCTGTCTCCTCTGTCGTGTGAGAGTGAATTTTGTAAGATGAGATAAAGCATCGGGAGCGCTTGGACGGGCACTTGTACGTCCTATGTGATGGGGATGTAGGGGTGTGCCAAATTTTGATTTGAAAATTTGAACAAGTGTACCGATCGAACTTGCTGCAGAACCGATGCGTGAACATAATTGCTCACCTTTTCAATGCGCCTCTCGGGGAATCGGAGACGGCAATCGGTGTAGGGACCGTGGGCTCCTCTGAGGCAATCATGCTCGCCGGATTGGCCTTCAAGAGAAGATGGCAGAATAGGCAAAAGGCCGCCGGAAGGCCCTACGACAAGCCCAACATCGTCACCGGCGCCAACGTCCAAGTAACTGTCCCTCCCACCCCCCATTTGATCGTGAATCTTGTTTTGTGATCCCCAATCTGTGTATCCGTACATGAGTAGGTGTGTTGGGAGAAGTTTGCGAGGTACTTCGAGGTTGAGCTCAAGGAAGTGAAGCTGAGGGATGGCTACTACGTCATGGACCCCCACAAGGCAGTGGACATGGTCGACGAGAACACCATCTGTGTGGCTGCCATCTTGGGCTCAACTCTGAATGGTGAATTCGAAGACGTCAAGCTCCTGAACGACCTGTTACTCGAGAAGAACAAGCAGAGTGGGTAAGTGATTTATTAGCATAGAAGGCGACATACGAAGAGCATCAATCTGTGTAGCTAAAAAGTGATGAACCTGCACCTGGGACACGCGTATTCACGTGGACGCCGCAAGCGGTGGATTTGTTGCTCCTTTTCTGTACCCCGAGCTGGAGTGGGACTTCAGGTTGCCTCTGGTGAAGAGCATCAATGTCAGTGGGCACAAGTATGGTCTTGTGTACGCTGGCATTGGATGGGTCATCTGGAGGAGCAAGGAGGACCTGCCCGAGGAGCTCGTCTTCCACATAAACTACCTCGGTGCCGATCAGCCTACCTTCACGCTCAATTTCTCCAAAGGTCTGTGCATCCTCATCACACGCACGAGCAATTGAGCAAACACCTCCGGCAGAGCATTGCTTACTGAAATTTATTAAATTCGAAACCTTCAGGTTCCAGCCAAGTCATTGCTCAGTACTACCAGCTCATTCGTCTTGGTTTCGAGGGTTACAGGAACATAATGGTCAACTGCCAGGCGAACGCAACGGTCCTCAAAGAAGGGCTTGAGAGGACCGGGCGCTTCACCATCGTGTCCAAGGACCACGGCGTGCCGCTTGTGGCCTTTTCCCTCAAGGACCGTGGCCGACACGATGAGTTCGAGGTGTCCGACCATCTCCGCCGCTACGGCTGGATCGTGCCGGCCTACACGATGCCCGAAGACGCCCAGCACGTGACCGTGCTTCGCGTCGTCATCCGTGAGGACTTCAGCCGCGCCCTGGCGGAGCGCCTCGTGCTGGACGTCACCAAGGTGCTCAATGAGCTCGACTCGCTCCTGTCCAAGTCCGCATCCATGGATATCAAGGCGAAGAAGAATGTCGCGGCCGCGGGGGAGATCGTAGCCAAGTGGAGGCAGGTGGTTGCCGAGAAGAAGATGAGCAGGGTCTGCTAGTGTTGAAGCGATCGTTAATAAAAATCCAATGGTGTTGCGGTGGTACCTGTGACTTCACCTCTTGAGTCTGTTCTGCTTCTTTATGTTTCTGAATCGGACCCACGTGTGCCTTGTCGAACCTGCATCTGTATGTTTATTCTCCGGTTTGACCCCATACTTTTAGCAAAGATATATATATAATCATTATATATTTTAAATAACTTATTTGCTTATTTTAAAGATATCTCTCAGATATTGGTTTTATCTGTGACATTAGAATTAAATTAGAAAAAATTTAATTCTATTTAATTTAAATGTTTGTATTGAATATTTAACTTATAATTCTTATATATAAAGAGGGTATGAATTTTTGACCTATCTCTTTTGAATTTAGGAAAATCTTATACATATGCATGTCTTACATGTTTGCTTGTTGTCTGTGAAGTTTCTCTTCGCTTGTAATCTCGTTAGTTGCAACTGTCATCTTTTGTTACGAAAGATTTCGTTATGCACGTGTTCTACCATTACGACCCTTCACTCGCCGCCTTGTCCTTTTAACTTATCTTGTAAGTGATATTGTCAAATCTATAAAATCCTTGCACCCAACCTTTCCTAATATTTCAATTTTTTAACTACAAAATATTTGAAAAACATGTATTATTAATTTACAGTGTTTTATTTGTAAATTAAATTAATATATATATATATTTATGTTAAATTTAATTCTACAAATACTCATATTTTTAATTCAATTTCGATTGTAAAATAAATTCTATTCAATTTGCATGCACAAACACCCTTCCTTCGTCTCTTTGGTAAGAGAATTTGATAATTGTCTTAGATAATGTTTTTCAAAGGTTTGTGACTATAATATAAGTATTAAGATCTGCATCATTCTTAGAGATGTCAAGCACGGCCTAGCACGGTTTGATCATGTCAGTCAACGGTACGGTATGAAAAAATTTTCGTGTCGTGGGTCGTGCCTAGGTTGGACCCCCAGGTTGTTCGTGCCATGCCGGCACGACATGAATTCCAACACAAAATAGGCACAGCCTGACCTAGCACAAGACTACTAGGTGGGTCATGGGAGGGGGGGGAACGCTGGTTGCCAGGTCGTGGGAGGGGGGAGGGGGGGGGGGG
>JAMKPZ010003941.1:0-17881 GCA_024699675.1 Amphibolis antarctica | reverse complement strand
CCGCCAGCTCGATGGTGCCCATGTCGAGTTCCTTCGTGGCATCGCCAACCCACTCGGCATCAAGGTACGCAACATGACGTACGGCCCCAGCTAGCTCGGCCACCGAATCAATCATCCCATCCAACTCAAGTTAATTCGTTGCCCGCAGGTGAGCGACAAGATGGACCCAAAGGAGCTCGTGAAGATCATCGAGATCCTGAACCCGCAGAACAGGCCCGGTCGGATCACGGTGATCACGAGGATGGGCGCAGAGAACATGAGGGTGAAGCTGCCGCACCTGATCAGGGCCGTCCGCGGGGCCGGGCAGATTGTGACCTGGGTCACCGACCCCATGCACGGGAACACCATGAAGGCCCCGTGCGGTCTCAAGACCCGACCGTTCGACGCGATCCTCGTAAGATCCTCCTTCATGGTCTCCTCGGTCGCGGGTTCGATCGATCGATCTGTCACCATTAATGACTGACGTTTCGGTTTGGTTTCGGCAGGCGGAAGTCAAGGCCTTCTTCGACGTGCACGAGCAGGAGGGCAGCCATCCGGGGGGAGTTCACCTGGAGATGACGGGCCAGAACGTGACGGAGTGCATCGGAGGGTCGAGGACGGTGACTTTCGACGACCTCAGCTGCCGCTACCACACCCACTGCGACCCGAGGCTGAACGCGTCGCAGTCTCTGGAGATGGCGTTCATCGTGGCGGAGCGGCTGAGGAAGAGGAGGATGGCCTCCAGGCAGCCTGGCGGAATCAGTTCTCTTCCTCCACTTGGATTTTAAAGTCCTTCCCGCCGCGCCGAACGAAGAAGACGAGACGAAGACGACTCCTCCCTCTGCACCATTATTTTTGTAAGAATTTAGTTTTGTCTTCTACTGCTCTGTGTTAGAATTTAATTATGATTACTCCTCCCCTTACACTACTGCCTTCAGTAGGCAGTGTCGTGTAGCGCATGGTAATTTGCTGTCGTGTGATTTCGTTTTGTACAGACGAGTTGGTCCGATGGTAATGCTATCAAGCAATAAAATAAACATGTTCATCTTACAGTATCAATTCTAAGGGTATATTTAGGTTGTATTTGTCGTAAAGTTAGAATTAATATAAGATGATGTTTATTTTAAAAAAAAAATTATATAATTTATGATGTAAGTATTTTTATATAAGTTCTAGTATAAAATATTAATGTTATTTGATAAATATTATTGTAGATCACTATGATATATAGTAAAAAATTAAAATGTATGATATATAAACTCTACAATAAATGGACCCTTAAAAATGAATTTAGCAATTTTAATAGTCTGATAAAATTAAAGTTTTGAAAGTTTTAAAATAGTTAAATAGATGTAATTAAACTTATATAATAATTAACATGATAAAAATTTATATATTGAAATTTATATATTAATAATAATACGTGAAAGTTTATAAGGTTTATGATGTTAGAGTTCAAAAAACAATTTTCAAACAAAACTTAAGCAATTTTGATGTTATCATGTGATTTTATATTTAGTTTAAATTCAAGTCACAATATTTTCTTATAAATTCTAAAAAATAATTGAAAAAAACCATTATGATAATGTACAGTTCTCAGTCGTGTTGAACCAGCAGAAAGTTTTGTTGTATTAGGGTGGATGACCGTTACCCTTCTACCTCCTGCAAAATCGTTCCCTCCTCACCACGATCGTGTCCCCCCTCACCCCTCCCCACGACTTGACGATCGGTCCCTCCTCACCCCTCCTCACGACTTGACGATCGGTCCCCCTCACTTGCTCCTGCCCATACAACCATTCCCCCTACCAACGGCTTACCTCGCAATCTTATGTCAGGCTAAGTTATGTCAGGTCAAGTTATGTTAGTTTTGTGTTGACATGAATGACCTAAAGGTCAACCTAGGTATAACATATGATACGAATAATTATTTATATTACATTGTTAATTAATATAATTTAACCATATTAAATTATATTAGACTAATCAAATCTAATTGACATATCTGCGATAACGTTTACCACGTTTAGAAGGAAAATTTCTTCATTATTTTACTGCACGATGTATACATGAAAAAGGAAGACCTCCTGGCCAAGTGTGTCACGAGTTAGAAGGAAAATTTCTAACTACGGTTTCTTTTGTTTTTACTTTATTTTATCTTTTGAAATTACTTTTAATAATATTATATTACATAAATTTTAATATATAAATTTTTATCACTTAATTATTATTATATAATTTTAACTTCTTTTACAAAAATAACTCATAATTTAACTTTATCGAACTTCCAAAACTAAAAAAATTATTCCAAAACATACCTTACGTGTTTCAACTTTCAACATCAACATCTAGAATTCTGTTTCTTATTTTTAATTTAGTTCATTATAAAATTTGGAATAATTTAAAGATTTGTGTTTATTAGATTCACATCAATTAATATGTTATCAAGCATAATTTAATTGTAATAATTCGCTTAAGGTTTTATTGGACAAAGTTAACAAGTTAGGTAAACTTAAAATCTATATTTTTTTAAGTTAATGTAATTTCTAACAAAGTTAAAGTTTATTAGAAATTTTTTATATTTTTCTTTATAACCATTATAATAAAAAATTTTATTTTTATTATATTAATTATTAAAATATATACTTTATATAATAAATTTTTTTACATACTTTATTTTCAAACTAAATCTAAATTAAAGATTCGGAGCGGACAAACATTTGTTTGGTTCACGCGCTCCATGTGCAGCTGTCCACCCTTGCAAGTCGAAAGCGATGTACGGTGACAAAAGTAAATACATTTCCCGTAATGCCCTTGTCGATAACAATAAATTGCACTTTATTTCTGGTGTCCCACCACGACAGGTTTTTTTATAGTAAAAATAAATTACATTTTATTTTAATTTATTTCATCGATAGTTTCATCAATAAAGAATTATTTTTAATTTATTTTATCGTTGTATATAAAGTAGTTAATTTTTTATCGATTCAACGAAAATTTGTATATTAATTCCAAGAGTGTTAATTATATACATAAATATGTCAAGATATACTTTTTCAATGGAAAGAAAACTTTATAAAATGACGTAATTTACGTGGTAATCCAATAGTTCCTCTTTTCTTCGCTTATAAAGTCGCCCGACTTTTATGTCCAAATGTACCAAAATGTAGCTATAAATTTCAGCAAACTCTGCACTTATAAAATATGCATATGAGCTAAAAATTTTAGTTTAAAAATGTACCTAATTAATTAATCAACCAAAACTTGCATAGAACATCACTAAATTAACACCAAAAAGATTACAACCAATCAACTAAGTTCTACATCATTCTTGCACCAATAAAAGCCTGATCAAACCTTCACCAAAATCACACAAAAACTTGCATCAAATCTTCATCCAAAATACATGAGAATCACACAGAAACTTATACCAATGTTGTAGTCACAAACTGGATCACTAATTTTGCAGAAGTAGCAATAAAAATTTTACAACACTATTGTAGAAACTGTGTCACACACTAAATACATATATATATGCTATGTTTAGGGTGTGACAAATTTTGGTATTAGAGCCAGGTTCTACTCTAATAAATTATTGTTTTCTTAGCTTTTTGGTAGAAGAAAATAGATTATGAACAATGCTCCAAATAAGTCATCCAGTTCTGCGCAAACCCCAGACCCTTATGTCACAAAAGGAATGCTAGCAAAAGCAGATATGGTCCAGATGGTCCAGAACATTGTCAAAGAGATGCAGCCTAAACAAGGAAAGGCTCATGGTCCAACTACGAGCATCTCTACCTTCATTGGCCTTTCACCACCCATATTTTCAGGGATCGTTCGAGACCCCCTAAAGGCACATCAATGGATTCAAGATATTGAGAGATTGTTACGCCTAATTCCATGCAGTGATAGCAATCAAGTAATTTTTGTCGGACACATGATGAGAGATGCTGCAAGTGCATAGTGAGAAGCTGAAAGGAAGCTTCGAGAGATGGGAAGGGAGAAATTGTCTTGGATTGAGTTTAAAGAGTTATTTTACG
Organism: Amphibolis antarctica; assembly: GCA_024699675.1. NCBI lineage: Eukaryota > Viridiplantae > Streptophyta > Magnoliopsida > Alismatales > Cymodoceaceae > Amphibolis > Amphibolis antarctica. The sequence goes on along the minus strand of JAMKPZ010003941.1, from coordinate 13,865 downwards.
AGAAGTATTTCCCTGAAAATGTGAAAGCCATCAAGGAAATAGAATTTCAGAAGTTAGAACGAGAACAACGTATTGTAGCTGAGTATGAACAGGAGTTCACCTTAATGTCAATATTTGCCCCACATATGGTGATGGATGAGCGGAAGCAAATGATGCGATTCCGAGAAGGATTGGCTCCCTCAGTCAAACTTACCCAACCACTTATGTGGAGATAGTTAGAGTTGCACTCACTGCAAAACAAGATTTTCCAACGGTTGATGAAGAAGAACTGAGGAAGCACTACTCCTTCCAAATGTTAGCGGTGACTCAGGCTACTTCTGCTTAGCCTACTCAGGGAGTGATGTTAATGTCTCCTCAAATGCTTCCAACTACATAGGCAGTACAACCATTGACATTTTGCATCTACTCCAGCTCAAATGCAAATGCTGTCGCCTTTGATGCCACCTATAGGATATTTTCGGACTTTTAGTGTTAAAATATCTATTATTGTTTACACTACGTGCACAATAAAACACATGCATAAAACTTAAAAAATCATATGTTACTATTAAAATGTTGATACATTGTTCATCAATTTCTCAATGGTTTCAGAGTTTTAACATTAAAATGTTGATTCTTTTATCATGTATAAACTTAAAATTTTACGTGACATTTCATTGTTGATTTATGAACTATATACTTATCCAACACTTATTTAAATCATTATAGTCCTTCGAATATCAAATTTAAGTGTTCTAAAAATAAATATACTTAATCCACTCACTTAAACACTTAACCTGATTCGAAAATACAAGTATTAAATAATTAAACATTAGGTACCATAATATTTCCAAATAATTCTAGTTATGTCTAAAAATATTATAAATAGATAATTAACAAATATAATTACTACTTTAAATAATCATCAAATATTATTAAAATATTAATCAACCACTCATCATTAAAAATAATACTCAATACTCAACAATCATAACAGCCTAGGCCACATAAGGTGGAATCCCAACAAACCAGTAGTAGCAGTGCACAAGGATCAGTGGGACAATAGTTTGACAGGAAGGGCAAAACCCCTATACAGTTTCAGGGAAGAGTTTATGCCCTCACTCAACAGGAGGCAGAGGGTTCTAATGTGGTGACAGATACCATGAGACTTTGCTCTACCCCTGTTTATGTCTTGGTAGATCCTGGGGCAACACATTCTTTTGTTTCGATTACATGTGTTTATAGTGTGGATTGCATGCTAGTGATCTAGTACAAGATCTGGTGGTGAGGACCTTGGCTTGAGAGACGCTGATAGCAGGAGAAGTGTGTAACTACTGCCCCATAGAAGTTGAAGGTTGAGTTTATCAAGCCAACCTCTATGTTGTCAATATGTCAAATTTTAATGTATTGTTAGGTTTGGATTGATTGTTCACCCATTATGCATGGATGGATTGTCAGAGGAAGAAGATTTGCTTTCGACCTCCAGGCGGTGTGGAAAGTTCCTTTGGGGGTAGTGGTGTAACTCTTCCTAGACTCCTTTTCATACCTAAAGCCCAAAGAATTGCGGAAGGGATCGAGTGGATTCCTAGCCTATTTGAAGGATCTCAACCGGGATTTGCCAAATCTCGAGACTATACCTATGGTTAAAGACTTCTCAGATGTCTTTCCGAAAGAGCTACTGGGTATGCCTATTGATCGAGAGATCGAATTCACAATAGAGCTTGAGGCAGGAGCAAAGCCAATCACTCGAACCCCGTATCGCATGCCACTAGTTGAGCTTAAGGAATTGAAAACCCCACTTCAAGAATTAGTAGACTGGGGATTTATTCAATCTAGTGTTTATCCTTAGGGGGCATCAGTTTTGTTTATTAAAAAGAAAAATAGGATTCTGTGACTTTGCATTGATTATCGAGAGTTAAATAAAATAACTATGAAGAATAAGTATTCATTTCTTCGTATGGAAGATCTATTTGATCAGTTGCAAGGATCAGTGGTGTTCTCTAAGATTGATCTTCGCTCAAGGTATCATCAGCTGAAGATTAGTAAAGAAGATACTCCTGAAACAGCTATTTGGACTCGTTATAGGCATTATGAATTTGTGGTGATGCCTTTTGGATTGATTAATGCCCTAGTAGCTTTTATGGATCTGATGAATCAGATCTTTCAACCCTTTTTGGACCAATTTGTGGTCATTTTTATCAATGATATCCTCGTTTACTCTCAAAGTGAGAAGGAACACCAACAGCATCTAAGATCTGTATTGTAAGTACTTCGAGAACAACTTTTTGCTAAGTTTAGTAAATGTGAATTTTGGCTCAATCAAGTGGCTTTTTTAAGCCATGTTATTTCCCAAGAAGGATTGTCTGTGGATCCCAAGAAGGTAGAAACCATTGAGTCTTGGAGATCACCCACATCTATAGCTGAAGTTCAGAGCTTTGTGGGATTAGCAGGTTATTACCAACGTTTCGTGGAGGGATTTTCTAGCATTGCCAAGTCCCTCACTTAATTAATTAGGAAGGGAGTACCTTTTCTTTGGACCTCCAAATGTGAGGATAGTTTTTAGGAACTTAAGCGAAGATTCCAGATTGCTCCTATGCTTACTTTGCCTAGGCCAAGAGAAGGTTTCACCATTTTTAGTGATGCATCTCTTAAAGGGTTCGGTTGTGTATTGATGTAGCATGGAAAGGTGATAACTTATGCTTCCAACAACTTAAACGTCATGAAGAGAACTATCTGACGCACGACCTACGATCTGGAGTTTGCAGCTATGATTTTTTCCCTCAAGCTTTGGAGGCATTACCTTTATGGACTTCCTTATGAAATCTTCACCAATCATAAGAACTTAAAGTACATTTTCACTCAAAAGGAGTTGAATCTGAGATAGCACAAATGGTTGGAATTATTGCAAGATTATGATGTAATTATTAATTACCACCCAGGTTGAGCTAATGTTGTGGTTGATGCCTTAAGTTGAAAGGCACAAGGGAGGTTGGCAACTATGATTACCACTAATTCAAGGTTGTTGTTGGAATTAGAACGTCAGGAGATCGAAGTGGAGCCCTTGTTTCTAGCTTGAGAGTGGAACCCACACTACAACAAATTAGGGAGCAACAAAGCTTAGACTCAGAATTAATGAAAATTAAGGCTACGGTGGGTTCCGGAACCAATACTGAATTTAGGATCTTTGAGGATGGGTCCTTGCGATTTTGGAATCAATTGTGTGTACCAAAGAATTCCGAGATCATGAAGTAAATTTTGCAAGAGGCACATGGAACAAGATACTCAATTCATCTAGGTGACACCGAGATGTACAAAGATTTGAAAGCTACCTTCTGGTAGAACAATATGAAGAAAGAAATAGCTAAATATATATCTCAATGCCTTACCTGTTAGCAAGTGAAGAGTGAGCATCAACGGCCTGTTGGATTACTTCAACCCTTGCCTATGTCAGAATGGAAGTGAGAGCATGCCATAGACTTTGTGACTACCTTACCTAAAACAATTAATAACAATGATACTGCTTAGGTCATAGTTGATCGGTTAACCAAATCTACCCACTTCTTAGCTGTTACAATAGGAATGCAGTTGATCAAACTAGCAGATGTATACATAGTTGAAATAGTCAAACTTCATGAGGTGCCTATGAGCATCACTTCTGATTGAGACCCCAAATTTGTCTCAGAATTTTGGAAGAGCCTGCACAAAGCTTTGGGACATAGTTGCGATTCAACACAACATTTCATCCTCAAATCGATGGCCATTCCGAGAGGACCATACAGATTTTGGAGGATATGCTCCGAGTGTGCTCTTTAGACTTCCATGGATCGTGGGACCAACATTTGCCATTAGTAGAGTTTTCTTATAACAATAGTTATCAGTCAAGCATTCAGATGGCTCCAAACGAGGCGTTGTATGGAAGAAAATGCCGGTCACCACTATACTAGGAAGATGTCAAAGAAAGAAAGATTTTGAGACTAGAATTGGTCCAAAGTGCAATAAAGAAAGTTCACTAGATATAGGAAAGGTTGGCAACAATCCAAGGTTGATTGAAAAGCTATGCTGATCATCGTAGGAGACCTCTAAAGTTTCAGCTAGGGGATATGGTGTTCTTGAAGGTTGCACCTATCAAGGGTGTTCGTAGATTTGGCTTGCGGGAAAACTAAGTCCCCGATATGTTGGCCCTTATGTCATCAAGAAGCGTGTTGGGCCTGTGGCATATCACCTTGAATTACATGTAGAGCTATTAGATGTGTATGATGTATTTCACATTTTCATGTTGCGGAAGTATGTATCAGACCCATCATAGGTGACAAAACAAGTACCCGCACCCCTGCATCGAAACTTAACATATTGGGTGACACCAATCCAGATTGTGGATGCAAAAATTCAAAACTTAAGACGGCAAAGCATACCTTATGTAAAAGTGCAGTTGGAAGGTTACTCAGTTCGAGAGGCCACCTGAGAATTGGAAGAAGAGATGCGTTGTAAGCACCCACAACCATTTGTGCTACAGGTGTAATTTCTCTTTCATGCGTTAAATTTAAAGTTTTGTGGGAAAAACTTTATTTTAAGGGGTTGGAATGTGGAGTAACAAAAAAAAGAAGAAACATATTACCTCCAAGATGATAAACTCTTAGGGGTGAGGGTATGCTTATATTCCTTTACTTAGCCCTTTTGAGATTGAGGCAATCGAATCCCTACCTCTCATTCACTCCCTCCTTTGCCGAAAGGGGAGAGAGCAAGGGGTTCTTCCTCCTCCAGCACCCGACACTATTGTGCAAGGCGAGGAAGCTAGGGAGGAGGCGATCTCTCCATCGTGGAGTGGTAAACAGCTTCGTGGTGGGTATTTCTTCTCCTTGTCTTCCTGCAAACATGCCTTAGTCTACCAGTACCAAAGCTGCTAGTTGTGGTTCTCATGCTGTGATGGGGGGGAAAGAAGTTTATGGTCTTGTCTTCCATTGTAGGGTAGAGAATAGAAATATGCACTTGAACCTTGTGGGAGTCTTGGTTGGGAGGCTAAGACCCAGCACGTGTTAGAACTGGGTGCTCTTTTTTGGCATGCTGCTAGGAGGAGCTTGTAAGGAAGGAGGCTCGAGCCTAACTGGATCTTCTACTGCTTGAGGTAAGTGAAAGCAAGCATTTTAACATTTGACGGCCTCACGCGAGGTTGAAGAGTTGATGGAGTTGAGAAGAAACTCCTCTTGACTTCTACACATAAGGCCTTCTTCTTTTTTAATGAAGCTTTCATTCTTGATAATGTTTATGCATTGTTATTATGAGTGAAGCCTTGTATGAGATTGGTAGCCCATGGTTGATGGTGGTGACGCCCACTATCAGCCTATATGGGGAAGCGGTTGAAATGGGGTTGCTACACTCCATAAGCTGAGCTCCAACCAACCATCCTCATCTCTTTCAGGTTGGTTGGGAGGAGAAAATTTTGAACAGGCACAATGCTGAATCATGAAATTTTATTGGCAAGAATTTATTTATAGCTTTACAATTATTTTCTACTTGTGTTGGGATTAGTGCATTTACATTCTTGTAACAAATCTTCTGCATGTTATCTTGTTGCTATTATTTAATGTTTGATTTCCTTACTAAGCTGACAACCACCTTGGACCCAACTGAAGCTTAAAACCTTGCAGACCATGCTAATAGCCTCTTGTTGAGTTGATCTTGGTTAGATGTGAAGTTCTTCTTGCCTAGAGGATGATTTAGATGCAAAGCTTGAGTGTCAGACCTTTTGTAGATTTGTTGTTACTACTCCTTTTGCTATCAAGTATGTTTTATTGACGCATTGGAAAGTAAAAGCAAAGAAGAGAAATATTGTCCTTATGAATCTGGAGCATGTTTGTTGGACTTGATTTTATTTTGTGACTTGGTTGCTTGTTAGTGTTGTGTTATTTACCATGCATCTAGTTGTTACACCTCATTTTGAAATCTTCTGTTTGGATTTCTTATTTAATAATTTCTAAACCCAATTTGCATAGAGTGGAGATTATATATATATATATATATATATATATAAATAGGAAAAACAAACATTACAGGTGCCTGTAGAGACTCTCTACAAGTGTCCAAACAAAAAAAGAAAAAAAAAGAAAAGGAAAAGTCATGGTCCCTGCCCTCTCCCTCACTTGCCTGCCAAAATAGCCCCTCCCCCCGTCTCTCTTCCTTGCCTGTGTTGCCACCACTGTCACCAAAAAATAAACCCTTCCCTATGATCCCTACCCTCTCTCGGCTGCTCATGTCGCCTTCCTCGACTTCTTTCGTTCAAGTATTTTGCTTTATCGAAAACTAAGTTTTTTATGATATGAGTTTTTTTTTTTTCTTTTGTTTGTATTATATATTCAAAATAGTAACAACTATTTTTTTTCTTTTGTTTGTATTGTATATTTAAATCAGTATCAACTGTTACTATTTTTTTTTCTTTTTTTTGTATTATATATTTAAATCAGTACTAACTATTTTTTTTTTGTATATTTAAACCTATAGCAACTGTTACTATTTTTTTTTTCTTTTGTTTGCATCGTATATTTAAATCAGTAACAATTGTTACTATTTTTTTATATTGTATATTTAAATATGTAGTAACTGTTATTAATAGTATTGCACTTTTTTTTTTCTTAGTAATTTGTAGGATGAAATCAAATTTTGATATATCACAAGAACTTCTCCTACATACTGAAAATATTGATATTGTAATTGATGAAATTGAAATGCAAGGAAACAGTATGGAAGAAGAGCAAGAAAATGAGACCTTAGAAGTCCTTACATTGATATGGATTTTTCATCATTTGATACTGCATATATATTTTATAATGCATATACAAAGGTAAAAAGATTTTCGGTAAGAAAAGATTGTGTTAGAAAATAAAAAACTAATAGTGATTTGATAATACAAAATTTTGTTTGTTACAAATTGTAGAAAACTGTCAAGTGATTTTTCAACGTTAAAATAAGACGAAAGTACCGTAAAAATAAAGTAGCGACGGACAGAAGTATCGTTTACAGATCCGTCTATAAACGGTAGTTTCGTGACTTTACCTTACAATTAGGTGGAAGTATCGTCAATTGAATTATTTGGGTGGTTTTGATTTTCAAATATTTAATATTGATTTAAAAGGGATTTTGATTAAATATTATGTCATATATGTAAGTGACATAATTTTTTAAGATTAGGTATTTAACATTTAAAAAATATTGGAAAGAATTGAAAAGGGAGACTTTACACAAAATTGTAAAGTAAAGACGTTAAATTGACAACCTAACTATACAACGCACGTGCCTAATTAAAAAGTCACATGCTAATGTTAAAACGTCAGTCTTTTAATACAATTGTCCAATCTTTTAATATAAAATGCTTATTCTCTCGTCACATATGAACTTAAAATTTTACGTGACATTTTACTAATATTTCACGAACTATATTCATATGTAACACTTATTTAACTAACTATACCTTTTCGAATATTAAGGTGAACTATTCTAAATGTTAAACATACTTAATCTAGTAACTTAAATATTAGGGTGGATTTGATTTTTAATTAATTCAATTTGAATTAAAAAAGATTTTGATTAAATATTAAGTCGTACAATTGAGTAAAATAATGTATTCAACATTTTCACGTTTTCTTCGAATCGATTATATTTCACATGTCGTTGTGTTTAATTTCATTTAAGTAAAATTGATTATTTAAGATTTTCAAATAAGTGATATAATTTTGTAAGATTAGGTATTTAACATTTAAATAATATTGGAAAGAATTGAAATGTGAGACTTTACTCTACACGAAATCATAAAATAAAGACGTTAAATTGACGGCTTAAGTGTACAATGCATGCGCCTAACTCACATGTCATTGTGTTAATGTTAAAATGTCGATCTTTTAATACAATCGTCCGATCTTTTAACATAAAATGTCGATTCTCTCATCACGTGTGAACTTAAAATTTCACATGACATTCTATCGATATTTCATGAAATATATTCATATGTAACACTTATTTAACTAACTATATCCCTTCAAATATCAAACTGAAGTGTACTAAATATTAAACACACTTAATCTAGTAACTTAAATATTAGGGTGGATTTGATTTTTAATTAATTCAATTTGAATTAAAAAATATTTTGATTAAATATTAAGTTGTACAATTGAGAAAAATAATGTATTCAACATTTTCTCATTTTCTTCAAATTGATTATTTTCATGCCTAACTTAAAAAGTCAAGTGTTAATGTTAAAACACCAGTCTTTTAATACAATCGTCTCATTTTTTAACACAAAATGTTGATTCTCTCATCATGTGAATTACACGTAATAACTTCAGTTAAGGACTAAATGTAGTATTGAATAGTAAATATCTTTATGGTAAGATCTGATTATAAAAATTTGTCAACTTTAACCCTCAATCTCTAAGCATATATAAGGCTTAAATTCGTAATGCACTATGCCCTAGTCTTCCTGAGCAAGTGCGTGGTGCGTCACTTGGAGAAGAAGCTTTACTCACAGTAACATAGCAATAGTATGCGAGAAGAAGACCATTTAAGTTCCACTGCTACTCTCGCATACATGACAGGTCAAAATTGACAAAGTCGATAAAGAGATAGAACTATTGAAGTAGAGGTATGACTTCTCTCTCTCGGTTTTTGAAGTTGTTGCAGAGGAAGTGAAAAATGCAGAAACAGAGAATTTGCAACTACGATTACAATCGCAAAGAGAAAAAATACACAATATCAGGTGTACTAAGCGAAATGTGTTAAAATCATTTGGTGATTCCATGACACCACTCAGTATATTTGAAATAGGAGACTCTTCTAGAGTTGCTGAAAGGAGACATAAGAAGTCCACTCCAAAGCTTAAGAAGACTAAACTCATCCATTTACAATCGTCAACTTCAGAACAATTCATCCCTAAAAGTAGGGTGGAGGAAGCTACAGAATATCACATTTCAGATTTAATGGAAGAGCATTACAGTCCTCCAAGAATCTCAAATGAATAAAGCATAAAAGAATCTCTTGATTTGTAAGTTGAAGAAAAGTATGTCAATTAGCAACAAGAGACTTCACAAGTGCAGAATGAAGATAATTTGAGATTGGTTGTATATCAGTTACAGACAGAGAATGTTGAAGATTTGCCAAGCACTTCTCATTCATTTCCTGAGAAAGGTATTTCAGTACAAAATCTATATTTTAGAAATCAGGAATGTCTGGACAATTATAATAAATTTTTGAATTATGAGATACTGTTTGAAAGACCAATAAATTTCAAAGATTTATAAGAGATTAAAGATCTCTTACACTTTCAAGGACTGCTAGATATTATACTAATAAATTGTAAATTAGATGTATTCGGAGAAGTAATAGCTGCATTCTATGTTAACTTGCATATTGAGGAGGGTAGATTATTTACCAACGTAGATAAGACTATTTTTGAAATCATTCCTGAGTTGGTATATGATACTCTTAAATTGACAAATGATGGTGTACAATTAGCTAGAACATCTTTGAACTTGCTATATTGAAACATTAGTTTGATAGCAAGAACCTCTCATTCACATGTCAGATTGCAATATCTTGAACATATTAATGGCCAAGCCAAATTTATAGCGAAAATTCTACAAGCATAGACTTTTTAGAAAAAATGGCAAATTGAACATATAGAGAGAATTTGTTTATATGCTACATATGTTGTGATGCAGAAAATAAAATTAAATTGGTGCACACTATTTTTGAATTTCATACATCACAGACATTCAAAATTATTTTATGAAATCAGTATTGTTAAGTTGATATTAGGCACAGGATATGATGGCAATCAGTGGCCAAGAAAATCCTTCAAAATAAGATCTTTTACAGTGTCGGATTATAAGAAATTCATTTCTAATGTACCAATTACAGAGATATAGCAACAATCAACAAGTGAATAGACACATACTTCGACCAGACAAGATTTGTTATCTTCTGCAAAGGTTGCCTATATTACACAATTAAGAGAACAAATTGGTTTCACAAATTTCAAAAACTATAATCAGTACTGCTCAAAATAGGAAGGGAAATCAAGGATAACTTGTACTTTTCTAATTTCTTGTTGAATTGTAATGTTAAGTGATTGGAAGCTTTGTTTGTATAAGTGATTGAATTGTAATGCTAAGTTTTTATCTTATTTAACTTTTCAGTTAAAAGTGGATTTATTTATTTTATCTGACTGAATGCTTACAATTATTCTCTAACCCCAATACTTTGTTCAATAATGACAAAATTGGAGACATATAGTTGACAATTAAATCAATAGATAAGTACACTTAAAACAATAGATAATTACACTTAACATTCTTAACTTTAGGTGTTTTAAGAACGTGAAAAAGTAAAATACAATATCAAATTAATTAAAATTTGAAAATTGAAAATGAAAACAATAGATAATTACATCAAATTAATTTGGTGATCATAAAAAAAGAGGAGATTGTCGACTATTATGTATTGATGATGAATGCTTAATTAATGTTTAAACATGATCTCATGGTAATTTAAAGAAGTGATCCACGAAACTATTATTTATAGACCCATTTATAAATGGTAGTTCGATGCATATACTTTACAATTAGGCGAAAGTATTGTCAATTGAAATATTTGTGGTTTTGATTTTCAATTACTGAATATTGATTTAAAAGAGATTTTCATTAAATATTATGTCTTATATTTAAGTAATATAAGGTATTTAAGTTTTTTAAATAAGTGATATAATTTTTTAAGAGTAGATATTTAACATTTAAATAATATTCGACAAATTTGAAAAGAAACACTATACTCTACACGAAACCATAAAGTAAGGACGTTAACTTTACGGCCTAATTGTACAATACATGCACCCAATTTAGAAAATCACGTGTTAATGTTAAAACACCAATCTTTTAATACAATCGTCCGGTCTTTAGGTTAATGCTAAATTATTTAACACTATACCCATTCGATTTAGGTTAAGTGTTTTTAATATGTAACCAAAATATTTTTTAATTAAAATTGAATTAATTAAAAATACAATCCACCCTAATATTTAAGTTAGTAGATTACACATGTTTAATATTTAGAACACGGCTTGATATTGGAATGGGTATAGTTACTTAAATAAGTGTTAGATGTGAATATAGTTCATGAAAAATTACGGTAGAATGTCACGTGAAATTTTTAAGTTCACACGTGATGAAAGAATCGACATTTTGTGTTAAAAGACTGGCATTTTAACATTAACACGTGACTTTTTAAGTTGAAAACGTGTGTTGTACAGTTAAGCCGTAAAGTTAAAGTCTTTCCTTTCAAATCTTTCCAACAATATTTAAATGTTAAATGCCTAATTTTAAAAAATTAAGTGATTTATTTGAAAATCTTTAATACCTTATTATACTTAATTGAAATTAAACACAACGACACTTGAAAAATTATCGATCGAAGAGAATACGAAAATGTTGAATACTTTATTTTACTTAAATTTATGACTTAATATTTAATCAAAATTTTTTTAATTCAAAATGAATTAATTAAAAATCAAATCCACCCTAATATTTTCATTAATAATTTTACAAATTATAAGAATATTTCACAATTAAATTAAAGATAAATTTAATAATTAAATCAATTAATTGAAAATATAAAATACAAAACCACACAAATATGTTAACATTTCATTCAAAATTTAAGTCATTGATTTAAATAATTTATTAATCACTTACTCCGACATATTAAAATAATAAATTATCACATATGTTAATTCACAAATTTCTTTTAAATTTAATTACCATATTCTTAATTATTAATTAATTAATTAATTTTCATAAGTTAATTAATACAACGATTTAAAATATATGTACGTAGGTAGACTTTTAAAGTTAAGGAAGAAAGTGTGTATATGTTTTTTTTAAGTGAAGAGAAAGATATTTTTAAATTTCACCAATGAAAAAAAATAACTTTTAAGTTAATTTTATCCGTCAATCGTAATCAACGAACGCTTATAAAACTTGTACCCTTGTAATAATAATAATAATATTATTATATTAAATAATATTAGGAGGGGCCGGAGCATATTCCAAACACAGCCTAAAACCTGCGTTGTCATTCTAATTGCACATTTTGGTATACGTAATGTTACGTCACGTATGCAAGTATCGATATCAAAATAAATAAATAAATAAAACTCCGTAACTCTCAATATTATAATCACATCATATGCTTCGTTTCACTTTAAATTATTTGTAGGTTAATATAATTTTTTTATTTTTTTTATTTTACTTTTTTACTTTTTTTAATGGAATTTTTAAAATATAATTTATTATTTTTACTCAGATGTAATTTTTATTCGGCTTGATTCTAATGTAATTATTTTTGATAAATAATGTACTTTAACTTTTAATGTCTAAAAAAGCAATAAGGGTAAAATTTACTAAAATATATTATTATCAAAATAGAATTAATCGGTGATTGTGATGTAAGATAATGGTTACATTTTATTATGTAAAACTAAATGACCAAAAGTTTTAATCATAGGTTTACATTACAAATATCGGATCGTAGTAGCTTTACACCAACACATCTATGATTACGAAAAGAAGCATGCGACAATACGTGGCAATACACGAAATTAATTATTAATTATCTTTTTCAAGTTTGAATTTAACCGAACCTTATCATGGATTATACTTAGACCACATTAAATCATAATCGTCAAAACGCAAATTGAATAAGCCATCTTTAAGCTTAAAGATGTCGTTCGGATTGAACCCAACTAGATCAGTCAAGCTTGACACAATTTGAATGTGGCCTAGACTGATTGGATGGGCACGAAGAGTGTATTTAATTTATATAAGAAGTAAAATTAGGTAAAGTAAGATTTATAATTTTTTTTTAAATTATATAATTAAAAATGTAATTATTTTAATATAATTTTTTAACATAAAATATTAATATTGTTTAATAAATCTTATTATAGACTATTGTGATGTATAACGAAAAATGAAAATACACAATAGGTTGTACTGTGTGTTATGTTAACACGACTCATACAATACGACCTATACAATGTGATCTATACGATCTGATGTTTCAAGCTTGCTTACATTGTTTGCTTCTTGTTTGCGTTGCCCTTCCTTAGTTGATTCTTAACCTCGTGTATGATATGAATTTTATCTTATTAAAAGTAATTGATTTGTAAAAAACTTTTACGAATGATATAAAGGTCTCAATTCTACGTGACTTCTTATCTAGAAAAATCGAAAGAAGAGAAGAATAGCCTGATTCCCGATCCCCTCGTCAGTCGTTGGCTCACCCTTTAAACGTATTTTTATCTAGATATTCATTTCGTTAATTTCCATTAAATGTTTGTGTTGTTCTTGTTTCAATTCATAACAAAGTTTGTGTTCAACGGATATCCATTGTTTGGCTTACAACAGTTATTTTATTTTACTCAACGATTACATATAATTTAAATAGTTTATAATTTTATATATTGTAAAGTGAATATTTTCATTAATATTGTAAACAGCTTATGATAATAAATCCATTGAAAAATTCTCATTAAAATATGTTATAGCATTTCTTAATTAATAGTAAAATGTTCATTTTTTATTAATCCTTGTATTTATGTTGCATAAATTGATTGTAGCTTAGTAATTTAGATTAGTTAACGTTAACAATTAGTTGAAGATTCACATCTAACCTTTAATAATATATATTGATAATATAATTAATTTTTATTAAAATTTAAAAATATTAAAACAAAAATACGTAAAAGATGCAAGTCGATCGTGTGCCGACGTCCCGTGCCAAACCACGGGCTACGACCACCACATCATGATTACGGAAAGAAGCATGCGGCAATACTCAATAGGGCA
>JAMKPZ010003940.1:0-26703 GCA_024699675.1 Amphibolis antarctica | reverse complement strand
ATCAAATTATTTTAAAAAAATCTACAAACTTCTTTCAAATTTAATCACCGTATTCGTAATTAATGAAAAATTAATTAATTTTTATAAGTTAATTAATACAATAGTTGGAAATGTGAATTTTTAAAGTTAAGGGAGAAAGAGTACACACATTATTTTAGGTGAAGAGAGAGATTATTTTTAAATATTTTTTAAGTAAAATCGAATTATTTTAAAAAAAATTCACCCTAATATTTAAGTTAAAAAAATTTCACCTTGAATTATTTTTATTAAATACTACATAATTAAAATCAAATTATTTTAAAAAAATCTACGAACTTCTTTCAAATTGAATCACCGTATTCGTAATTAATGAAAAATTAATTAATTTTTATAAGTTAATTAATACAACAGTTGGAAATGTGAATTTTTAAAGTTAAGGGAAAAAGAATACACACTTCTTTTTAAGTGAAGAGAGAGAGTATTTTTAAGTTTCACCTTTATTAAATGGCCAGTCTTTTAATACAAACGTCTGGCTATTTAACATAAAACGCCTCTTCTCTCATCACATGTGTACTCTTTCTCACTTATATGAGGGCACGAGTTTTGTAGGAATATGAGGGCACGAGTTCTGTAGACGCCTACAGAAGTGACTTCTGTAGGCGTCCGTCGATCGTGACATCGACGATTGAAATTGAAAAACTTAAAAGTTACTTTGTCTCATGCATGTGAAATTTAAAAACACTCTCTCTTTACCTAAAAAGACGTGTGTACTCTCTCTCCCTTAACTTTAAAAATTCACTCACATATATTTTGAACTGTTGTATTAATTAACTTATAAAAATTAATTAATTTTTCATTAATTACGAATACGGTGATTAAATTTGAAAGAAGTTTGTGGATTTTTTTTAAAATAATTTGATTTTAATTATGTAGTGTTTAATAAAAATAATTCATGGTGGAATTTTTTTAACTTAAATATTAGGGTCGATTTTTTAAAAAATAATTCCATTTTAATTATTTAGTGTTTAATAAAAATAATTCAGAGTAGATTTTTTTTAACTTAAATATTAGGGTGTAAATATTAATTACGATATACACTATTCTATGGAAAGTATTCAACTTTTGCATTTCTCAAGGATTTTATGAAAAAACCGGCGTTTTAACAAAACACTCTCTCTCATGCAGGTGAAATTTAAAAACACTCTCTCTTCACCTAAAAAGACGTGTGTACTCTCTCTCCCTTAATTTTAAAAATTCACTTACGTACATTTCGAACTATTGTATTAATTAAGTTATAAAAATTAATTAATTTTTCATTAATTACGAATACGGTGATTAAATTTGAAAAAAATTTGTGAATTTTTTTTAAAATAATTTGATTTTAATTATGTAGTGCTTAATAAAAATAATTCATGGTGGAATTTTTTTAACTTAAATATTAGGGTGGGTTTTTTAAAAAATAATTCGATTTTAATTATGTAGTGTTTAATTAAAATAATTTAGGGTGGATTTTTTTTCACTTAAATATTAGGGTGAATTTTTTTAAAACTAATTTGATTTTAATTATGTAGTGTTTAATAAAAATAATTCACGGTAGATTTTTTTTAACTTAAATATTAGGGTGAATTTTTAAAAAATAATTCGATTTTAAATATGTAGTGTTTAATTAAAATAATTTAGGGTGGATTTTTTTTCACTTAAATATTAGGGTGGATTTTTTTTTAAATAATTTGATTTTAATTATGTAGTGTTTAATAAAAAGAATTCACGATGGATTTTTTAAAAAATAATTCAATTTTAATTATGTAGTGTTTAATTAAAATAATTTAGGGTGGATTTTTTTTCACTTAAATATTAAGATGAATTTTTTTAAAACTAATTCGATTTTACTTAAGAAATATTTTGATTAAATATTTAAAAACACTCCCTTTTCAATTGTTTATTTTCCATGTGTCATTTAAAAAGAAGTTTGTGAATTTTTTTTAAAATAATTCGATTTTACTTAAAAAATATTTTGATTAAATATTTAAAAATAATTCAGGTGACGACAATTGAGGAAAAAGAATCGCAAATTCCAAATCTTGCAAGTGACTTTTTGTGATTTTTTTTGTGTTAAAATAAATGGACTACTTTTACGCAGGTGTCATCGACAGGAGTTTTTTTTTTGATGCAAGAATTTTTTTTTCGAACACTCTCTCCCTTCATCAAACACCCGTTCAACTTTGATCCAATAGGTAGACACTTATAAAAGTGACTTCTGTAGACATCTATAGAACCATTTTACCCTATATACATATGTGTGTGTGTGTACTGATTTTTAACTCGTCCATCGCTCGTGAATTGGTTCTCCACTTTGGAGAACATTCAGAGGATAGGGCACCGAATTAGTAGTGTGTTTACCTGAGACTTAGAATTAAGTAACGTGAGATTTATATTTTAAAAAAAATTATACGATTTATAATATAAGTGTTTTGATATAATTTTTTAATATAAAATATTAAAATTATTTAATAAATATTATTATAGATTGATGTATAATAAAAAATAAAAATATATAATAAAAAAATCGTAAACAAATAATACCTCAAAACCCACTAAATAGAAATATATCGCAACATTTATATTTTCTTGGGTACTATGTAAGTTATAACTTGCTCGGTCTCAGTAGGTGAACATGCCTTACCTGTAGGAAGTAGTTGAATATTGAAAATAAGGTGAAATTAGATAAGATGAAATTCATCACAACATTTTCAAGGTTCGAAATAAACATTAAGGGTCTATATTTTGTGTACTTCAAAAATTGTTTTTAAAAAATTTAATAAATTTGAAAAATAATATTTTAGGTAAATCTAAAAAATAATTTTCTAACATTTATACACTTCAAGTTTAGAAAAATATTTTATTGGTGTTTGTATTATGGAATGTTGGCGGCACCAACCGGCAATCACTCGTCAACCTCCCGTTACCGTACCTGCTCGGTCGGTGGTGACACCTATCCTTCCCTCCTCACTCTCTCTCTCTCTCTTTCTGTGTGTGTGTGTGTGTGCGCCTTACAGAATGGAGGAGGACAATGATTCCTGTGCTCCATAAATCCCCACTCATCCCCACCTGTGCCTCCCCCTGCCTCACCCTGGCCTCCTCTTCTTTCTCCACTGCAGCACCACTGGTCACATTCCCAACCATGGATGGCAAGAGGAGCAGGAAGGTGGGCGAGCACTGTGAATCGCAAGGTTCGATTGATTACATCACCTTCCTGCTGCATGTCCTCCTCCTCCTCCATCTCACCCTTGTTCCTTGTCATGCAGAGGTGAGCAGCAAGAAGTGGGAGAGGATCAACATGTCTGACCAGGAGGAAGATCTGATCTACAGGATGTACAGGCTCGTCGGGGACAGGTAAGATCGAGAACACAACCCTGGTGCGTGCTTCTCCACCTCCGGCTGCATGCATGTTGCTTTCGTTTTAAAAACCTTCTCTGCTGTGGATCCTATATTAATCCTGTAGTGCTTCTCTATGGAAGACCACTCTGATCTTTAAATCTAACCCAACCTTTTTTACCACTTTTTCCAACGTCCCTGTTGCATTCTTCTTACCGGCCGGCCTTGCAGTAACATGCAAGTTTGATGAACACCACACATGTATGCCTTGAGAAAAACCTGCAGTGAACATGATTTGAAATGACATATGAAGGCACTGACTACTCCCATACCTGCATTATTTGCAACCTATGACACTCGTGAACTTGTGGTTCAACATTGCAGGTGGGGTTTGATAGCAGGCAGAATCCCAGGAAGAAAGCCAGAAGAAATAGAAAGGTTCTGGATAATGAGGCATGGCAACGTTTTCTGTCGTAAAACAAATCACAGGAAGTTGATACCTAAGGTTGACAAGTGCCAGAAGATCAAGAAGGAGAAGAAGAAGAAATCAGGCATTGATACCTGAGGTTGTTTTGTTCTGAATCTGGTCCTTTGGTTTTTCCTTTTGCTTCCACTTCCTTTCTTTTTCAGGTCTTCTTTCATGTACCAGTTGAGCTTGAAGAGTTGTCCACTGCAAATATTTACTTGCAGTCATTTCCTTGCAACTATGTCCTCTTCTCCATTGCCTTCCCTTCTCCACTTCTACCAAGAAAAACACATTCTCAAGGGGTCTTTTAAACCAGCAAATCATAAATGAAACTTAAAGTAGAATATCTTCTCTCTCAGATTCAAATAGTGATCAAGAACACACAAAAAAATGGAACTCATGATCTCCCTGCCAACACAAACAGACCATGTGAAAAACCTGAACATCATTTACCATGAGAAAATGACGTCAACATGATAACAGCATTCCTATATCGTTAGCATCATGTGTGACGGCATTCTTATATACTTTAAAGCTTAAGATTTAAGGTTTAGTCACACGTACAAAAGGCAAAATGTTTGTCACAAATACAAAGAATATACACTAAAAGGTCATATAAATCTGAATAAATAATAAACACAGTAGTACATTAAGTTACACGGTAAGGGACCACACTCTTCTTGGTTACATCCATAATAAAATAAAACAAAAAGAATGCACTCATGGCAATCAATGTATGGCCCAACCTTGCAGCAATACATGTGGCAATCCGAAGAATGTTAGGTTGGCATATAAAAATATGGGAAAGTAAGCTTTCTTACTGATGAAATACAGCAACCAAGAAATTGGGAGCAACTAGAATTAATAATGTGGTTTTTCATAATTCAATTAATGATTTCATTCTATTGAATGTTGCTATTGTCAGTTGGGCAAGAAAATGACACCCAACAGATAAATTTCATCGGAATGGCTGATAGCTAAAGAAATTAAATACAAGCATATCCGCAATCAAATGATGAAGACAAGAGATGTAAGCTGAGCACCTGATTATTTCTATGAAAATATTATGGTCAGTGTAGACAAAGAACACCCATTATAGCACAGTATATGCAAATGCAAACATCTTGGCCGACAAGCCTTGGTAATTGATATCTAATACTAAAAATAAGAATGAGCCACAAATGTTTGGTGCGAGCAAAGAAAGAAGACCGTCAAAGACCTTACAAAAGATCAAAAAAGTAATTCAAGCCCTGACCGATTTCCCAAATCGAAAGGCTAACACCCCAAGTCCGGGCTTCCTCCAGTCGTGTGGATATCGACATCAATGATGGGTAGAACACTGCATGGTTGACGTTATCATGGGAGTAAACAAAGAAGTGCTCTGCGCTTGTGCCCTCCCAGTGAATTGTTGGTTTGTGCTCTTTCAGCAAAGATATGTAGTCCCTGCCAGTGATGGCTTCACCACCAAAACCTGGTGTACAAGTTATTGTAAGCTGCAGGTGATTAGATGTAAGGGGAAAAAGATAGCTCCATTAAATGGTAGATTGTCGAAAGGGAATTCTAAATTGATGAAATATGGAATCCTATCAATCAAAATGAAACAGAATACCATGTCCAATAATGATCATAAATGTCATACAATTAAGACTTCAAGATCTACCTGCAACTACATGTGTTGCTTCTTTTCAGGCCAATAACATGTCCTACGATATTGTTTAGAGACTAAACTGGTTGTAAATTTTCATGATTTTCATCTACAATATTGGTGTACAGGTTAGTAAATCACAACATTGTGGGCTAGGGTAATTAGTCCCAAGATTCTATTTTAAATGAGGCAGGTTTAGGGACTTCTTTGACACACCAACCCACAACTAACACCATCATGGCTTAATCTCACTATCTGTGAGGGACAACATGAACCATTCTCTCCATTTTGACTTAAGATGGTCTGTGAGATTTCACATTTCACATATCTGCTACATTAAAATATTTACACTAAAAGAACCATAGGCATCCATGCTGCTATAACAAAACCATCTATTACAGAGAAGTAAACATGAGAAACAGCTGTTCTGTACAAACCATCTATTACTGCCAATAGCCAAATCAATATACCTCCTGAGAGAACGAAATCATTTCCATAGAAGTTTATGCCCAAGAATATCTTTCTAGCAAGACTTGTATCACGGCTACCATTGTCATGAAGAAGTAGTTGCAGACATGTCCTTATCCAAATCAAGGGAGCATTTGGTCCAGGACTAGGGGAACTTGAAAAATCATATGTCATTAATGAAAAGCCATCCACATCATCATTGAGCTGCTTAAGATCTTCTGGACCGAAATCATGTTGTTTAAGATCTTCAGATTGTGGAGCAGGAATAACATAAATCAATATCAAGTGATCATCAGGCTTCATATCTGAATTCTGGGAGTGTAAAGCTTGCCCGAGTTCTTTGACAAAGTCTAAGGCCTGTATTTGGTTAACATATACATCAGCCATCCATTTAAAAAAAAAAGATCAACCAAAAGATCACCAATGCACACAACATATAGAGTTCATTATACTACATAACAATAATCAATGCCCTAATGGCTTACAGCCTCCACTCAAAAAATCAATGCCTTAATCGTATCATGTGGAGCCCCACAACATAAATCATTTCTCTCCAAAAAATCTATTATAACATATATATATATATTCCCTTGTAGTTATAGTTGTCAACTGGGTCAAGTCCAACCACATCGACTTGACCCAACACAGTTTTCTAGACCATGTTGGAACATTGCTCGATGGAACTAAATCATGCTAGCACATCTCAATATGAGCATGTGAGTTAATAAAGATGGTTAGACTTTTTATAAAATTGATATACGTTTATCATTTTGCAGAGATGGTATGCCAAAATCATTCTACATAGATCGGGTATATCAAAATGTAAAGTTGGTCTGCCAAATCAAAGAAATCTAAAACTGCATACTAAAATCAACATGTATGGAAACAATATACCAAAATCCAAACAAAACTTTTTATTCATAAATTTGATATACAAAAGATTATATCAATATACCAAACATGAAAAACCTAGTAAAATCAGTATACCATTTCTGTGAAGTGTATACACGTTTGTGCAACCCATTAATTGCACATTAAATCAATATATCATTTTTGGTAATGGTATATTGATTTTGTATGATCTAAACATTACCAACTCGGTTGTTGGCAAGTTGAACGTTGGCCACTCACTTTTTCTCCATGTGATTGCTGCTGAACGATCGTTTCCCTTTGTCATAGGGCATCAAATGACTCATTTCTGAGCCCTAAGAACAAAGATCAAGAGTGGAGATGCCAAAGATAAAGGGAAAAGTGTAAAAATGG
The DNA here is from genome assembly GCA_024699675.1 of Amphibolis antarctica. Lineage (NCBI taxonomy): Eukaryota > Viridiplantae > Streptophyta > Magnoliopsida > Alismatales > Cymodoceaceae > Amphibolis > Amphibolis antarctica. The sequence continues at coordinate 19,507 of JAMKPZ010003940.1, read as the reverse complement.
AAAATTCTATAAATACCTCACTCCTTGCTCTTAGTTTTTCGCTCAACTATCTAAAATCTTCTCATTTGTACTTATAGCTCACTCTAAACTCAAAAGCCTCTCTAAATATCTGATTTCTTTTAAGTTATAAATTCTCACTTTTCTTTCAAGCATTCTTTAAATCTCTGAAGACAATGACCAACAACTTCAGTGTGAATAACCAAGTCCAAGATATTTCACAATTGTTAGGAACTCTTGAAGTGTTGCAGCCTATGGAAACCATAGCATCAATTGGGACATATTCATTAACTGCAAAGAAGTTTCAAAGGAGAGTTAAAATATGATCAAAGTTTACCATAAAGATGAAGATTATAAACAATAACACCACAATGGAGAGGGCGTACTACAACTATAATATTGACTTCTTCAGTAAATCTTTTGGTGGTGCTAGTCACTAAAATAGACAATTGTTTGCAAAACTAAATCTACAAAACATATTAGAGATCATATCATTCAAATTCAACTTAATTTTACTCATAATGATAGCATTTCTTCATGGTATTATGATCTAAAAAAGGCTAAAGAATTCATGTTAGTGTTAAGATCAAGGTTTCACTAAAAGAAGGGTGAATAATAAAACTCAAAAGTAATAAAAAAATCTATGTTAAATAACTAGAAAAATAAAAATAATTGGGATAAAAATGAAACAATAAAACATAATTCAATCAAATCACATGAACACAAAAAATTTATAGTAGTTCATCCAAACTAAATACTTCATTCTCCAAACTTCCATTTAAGCGTTTTACTATAACTCAATGTTTTACAAGTTGACACTGCAACCTTTACATAGTAATTTGACCTTGGGATCAATCAACTTGAACCTGATGTTTTATAGACTTACACCACAACCTTTACACAATGTTTTGATACCAAAACCACTCAACCCAAACCTGGTACGATCAACCTTTTAATGCTTTTATGACATCAACTTCTCACTTATTCACAAATTTGTGAAAGTCGCACCATAACCCTGTAAGATAGGTTTTTCTTTTTATAGCACAAGATCAAAAAGGCACAAAATAATTGAAAAATTATGTGCACAATAAAAAAATTACATTAAAATTAACAACAAACCACAAAAGAGAAGATGCATTGCAACAATGAGAAGTTAACACAAAACACATCAACTCATGGACTTCCAAATTTTTCTCTACATAAAAAGCCTTAACAAAGGTCCACCTACTCATATAAAGTAGCTTGTATGAAACCCGTAGAACTTCAATTTGAGAAGAAATAGCAAGTGGGTGTTCATACGGAGAATCAACTCAGATGAACAATGCTTCTTCAATTTGGTCATCGAAGAGAGGAGAAAAAATGAAAACTTCATTGCAATACTCTCTTTCATGAAATTGAAATGACATGAAGTTCATTTGGCAGCTTCCTCACTTGTCAATAATAATAGTTATTTATAGACTAGCTAACAGTGCAAGGAAAATGGTTATGCAATAATGAAAATATATTTATATTGTTACTTCCAGTGTACCAAGCAATGTGACTAGGTGGTGTACTATGACACTTCAACTCTTATAGTTTAACATATCTGTCTTCCAATGTACCAAGCAGTCTTGTCGATCAGCTGGACCAGATGGTGTACCATGTCAACTCTGTTCTTCAATCTACATTGTAATTACCTCTGATTTTCCAAGCAATGGTATCAAATGGTTGGACCAAACAGTGTACCATTTCTATCTAGATCTTTAGTATTCATTATAATTATCTCTGATGCACTGTACGATAAGGCCCAACAATGGAACCAAGTGGTGTACCAAGTTAACCCTTTTTCTTGTCTGTACTTAAGACTTGTTTAAATCATGGCTAAGTTTTTCATCATCAAAACCATTACAAAATATTTCTTAAATGAAATTACCATCTTCCTAACCGTTAGATTTATTGCTGTTAATAATTTACCAATTAAATTTGGTGATAATACATATTTTAATAAATATATTTCACAAATATGTTCCTCACAATATAAACACGTGTCTAAAAATATTATTAAATAAAATATTATTGATTAATTTAACATTATTAAACAAGAACTTATCAATGCAATAATTTTTATTAATAGTTGTATTACTTATACATATGATATTTTAAAAAATAGAGCTAAGTAGGATATATTATTGTTATTGCATTTTATTGATTGCAATTGGATTTTACAAAAAAATAGATAGAATTTAGGAAAATTGCTTGTCCTTGTATAACTCAAAAAAAAATTCTACAATTATGAATATTTTTTATTTATTTTATCGTAAAGATAAAGTGATTTATATTACTTTTAATAATGCTTTAAATAATCTTACAATCATTTCTATGCCTATAAATATATTAAATCCATCAAATGATTTTGAATTATTTCATTAAAGATATATTTGTCATATCATTAATCTTATAGTTCAGGTTAGTATTGTAGAAATAAAAGAATTTGTCAAAAATATTAAGTTTACATTGTCTTATATTATTAATTATGGTAGACATTAAGAAGAATTTAATTTTATATGTAATTCATTTGGTTTACCACATAAGAAATTTAATTGTGATGTTCCCAGTAAATGAAATTCTTTGTTTTAAATGTTAAGTATTTTTTTATAAAGAACCTATAATTGCCCATTACAAATGAAGTTTAACTAATTATAGTAAAAGATTATATGATGTTAGAAATAAGTGGAAGTTTAGATATATTTCATTTATAACCAACAAGTCATCTATATATAAAGGTCACAAAGAGATAACAAGCATACCATAAGTAATGTAAAACTAAACTCACTTACAACATTACTTGAATTCATATAAGGGTTCATTCATCTCTAAACTTTAACACTCTCTCTCAAACTAGAGTATTCATCTTATAATAGACTCATACATAAATAAATTATAATAAGATAAATAAGAAATGCAAAATAGGATGACAACTAAAAGCAATAGTAATGTTGTGTAAGTAAATATATTAAAATACTTACACAAACATACTCTTACAAATACTAATGCAACTATCATCAATTATCCAATAAAAAAGATTTAATGAGGATTGTTAACTTGATGTATTCCACAAATCTCAAATCTCATGGAGAATACTCGTCTTTAATGGAGAAATATTGCTATAAAATCAAAATTCACACAAGAAAAATACAAGTACTTAGTTAGAGATTGATAATAGAGTATTAAATATTTTTGTCTTTTTTTCCTTTTTTTTAACATTTTCTAAACTTCATCATTTTTTTCTCTCCCCTTCACTATTCTTCTCATTTTCTCTTTTTTAACTTCTGCATGTGCTCCACCATCTCCTTGTTCTTCCTATTTTTTTCCTTTTTCTTTTTTTATTTTCTCTCTCCCTCCTTTTTTTCTTTCATTTCCTTTTTCTCTCCCTTCTCCTTCTTCAACTGCCACTATTCATCTACAACCCTAATGGGTGTAGGTTGTGGCAACAACAGTAAAGTAGGAGCATTAGAACACAAACTAAATGCTTAAGAGCATAAATTGATATAACTCCTTAAATGATACAAGATAATTTGAATAAAATATTTAATCTATATGCTACAACAAATAGGATGCATTTGTTTGTGCGAGCTTTTAGCTTCAAGAGTTGTTAGTAACAGCTCTTCAAAAAAATGAAACAAATGCACCAACTCCCCACATTGTAGTAGCTCCTTGGTATTGGCTCACCAACTCCTCCAATGCTTATTTTTCCCTAGACTCTAGTTTTTGGCAGCTTCTAACAACTCCTGGCGGCTCCTCCCATATTTTCCACAAAAATGATGCAAACGCCCCTTTCCTTTTTTTAAAAATTTTCATTTTTCATTTAATATTTTTTTAAAAGATTCAACAATTACCTTTTTCATCATCAAAACCATTAGATTTCTTATATATTTCTATTAAATTTAGCATTTAAAATATCTTTTATAATAAAAATATTTTAAAAATAAAATATTATCATTAATAATAAACAACTCATCAAATGTTAATTACACCACATTTTAAAAAAAATCCTATTCTTTTTATAAAAATACTATCCCAACAAATAAACGTAACTCCTGAATTACAATTCTTTTTTTCAAGTATTGCTTTTTTAAGAAGTTACTTTAGTATAACTTCAAAAGCTAGGAGCTATATTCTGAATCTGAAACAAATGCACCCTAACTCATTATCATCAAATCCTAGAAACTATTAGAAGATGAAGAATATTACTCCTCATCTTCCTCTATAATGTTTAAACAATCAATTTAGAAAATCATCAATATTTATGGAATAAATATTTTGATATAATAGATTGGCAGAAAAAAATTTAATATTTCCTATTTTATTCTTTAATGATTAAAGATTTACTAAGAATTTAGTGTCTACTATAGTTTATGAATAAATTTTTAGCATTAGTAGAAACAATTTAGATGAAAGGAAATCTAGGTTAAAGGCTAATATTTTAAAGGTTTTAATATACATCAAAGATTAGGATCTTGTTTGACATTATACACAACAATAATATGATGATAAATGGACGATTTTGTCAATATGAATATTAAAGGAGACTCATCCTAAAGTTAAAAGAAGCTAAGAAATTGTAAATTTAATGTAATTTTCTTTCAAATGTAATTTTTATGAGACATCATTATGTAATTTTTCCTTCATATGTAATTTTTCCACATCTAATGATGTGTGATGATTTTATTTCATTTTATTCACAAAAAAAGAGCCTTTGTAACTTAGAAAGATAAAATTTAATGATTGAATGATAATTGATTTAAGTGTTATATTTTCTACAACTTGTATTTAGTCTATTGAATAAATATGGTATACCGATACAAATTTTGACATACTATTTCTTTGATTTTTGACATATATCTGTGATATGAATGGCACAATAATTTGATTATAGCGTCTTACATTTTCTAAGTTTTTCATACTAATAGAAAGGACGATATACCAAAATTATGACAGAAAAAACTCTATTTGGTTTTCAATACACTAATCATATAAATGGCATGCTGATTTCCTAAGTTCAGCATACCAAATATACAACTTCGTATGCTAAAAAAAGCATAATTAGACACAGCCCAATACAGTCAATCATTGACTAACACAACATTAACAAGTTACAAACTATAGGTTGTACTTGAGATACTTCCTTCCACCATTAGCACAACATAGTCTACCACAAAAGTGCTTAAGCATGATGTCAATCAAGCCATACAAAGCCCATTGACACCACTACTTGTAGTGAATACAAGAAAAAAAATCAAAAATACATGAAATGAGGAGAGTCAGACCATGAATTGAGTCATTTCTAACTGGTCAATAAACCCATCCGACTTTGCATTATATCATCTTTTTTGAGGGAATTTATTTAATTCAAATTGAATACTTATTGGTATAGAACATGCCATCATATTTTACTTAAGATTAATCACAAATTTTTACAATCAATTTTTTCACAATGTGTAGAGTATTTTTAAATGACAAATGTTACAAGCTAAGTAGCTGTGAGGCAGTTACACAACACATGTTAAATACATAAAGAAAAATGCAGATGATTGCTAGAAAAATTTATACTTTCCCCTATTTAATAGATATTAAGCATTCCAATTAAATATTTTCATGAAAAGTTGATATAGAACAAAAATCATGTAGAAAAAAAACCACCAATTTTCTAAGCTCACAATCATCCATGTTTAGCAAAAGAACAAACATGAAGCATCAACTCCCACTCATAAAAACTATTTCAAAATTATGAAATCAGATAAAACACCATATTCTATTTTTCCAACTTTGAAGCATAAGGCAAGTGAGATTTCAGAATAGGAATTATTCATAAGCTACCATATTTCGTGTCACTGCATCGCTTAGCACACCATAGGCCATCCACCTGGACCAAGATTCAAGAACTATACCGTCATATCCCATTTCCCTGTGTTTTAAAGAGCAGATGACAGAGTCAATATACCATCACTTCTCAGAAAAGTATTCAACAGTATGATCACTGGATGAAGTATAAATAAGATATTCTTACATGCACTCATTTAGTATGATATCAACAACACTGTTCCTTTGCCGCTTCGTTAGGAGAAAATCAGAAGGAAAGGCTTCAAGGACAAATCTAGGTAAAACCTAAAGAAAAAAATTGGCTGCATCTTGATGTTAGTTCATCCATGTAAATAAAGCAATTCTACAGATTTAGTTGCTCACACACAAGAAAAACTACTCATTAATACAGGTGTTACTTTGTCTTGCTGATCTTACCACTTTTTTTTGTTTTTTCCTATAGTCCTATACGTGACAACACGTGTTTCTATAAAATATAGATTTCTAGATGCAAGCTGTCAATCATGAGTTTATTAGCCTAATAAGGAAGAACAGTATACATCGTAAAATCACCAAGAAACTTCTTTGTTATAAGCATAGGAAGCCAACTATACCAGAGACTTCCCACTTGATCGAAGCTTAGAAATCCAACCCAAGTCAGCATTATGCCTTCCCTCCAAAACTAACCTCTTCCCATAACTGAAACAAAACAAGAACTCTAGCATTGTACAAAGAAACAATTAAGGCAACACATCAGCTAAAAAGTTGAATCCTACCTCTTCAACTCGTACCATACAGGAGATATATGCGTCAACTTTGACTTAAACTTTTCCGCCATTTCATAGCCTAACGAGTTCCTTCACAAAACAGCACCAGTTCAAATTACAATAAGGAATAGCACATCATCATCAAAACAAATCAAAGCAGAAGGAACACTACTGCATACCATGGCGTTACATAAGCGAGCACCGGATTTGGGAACTGCCTGCTAGTCGTATTAACCGAAGCCCTAGAACTCTCCTGATCAAAAAAACCAAAAACAAAAACTTATACGAAAAAGGCACCAGAAGAATAGACTCAAATTCGAACAAAGAATATTCTTTTTTTTTCTTCTCTACTCACTGCAAGGATTTCCTGCAAGAAGACCTCCGATTTTACGAGTCCTCTCTCATGAACGGAAAGAACGATTTCTTCATCGACTAGGTCCTGTTCAGGGTCAGGCCTACTACGGCTGTATTCGACGATGGCTCCGGTGAGGAGGAGGAGGACGAGGAGGAAGGAGGAGAAGAGGACGCACTGGCAGACGAAGGAATCGAGAGTGACCGTTGACTTCAACTCACTCGTATGCGCGGAACAAGGAGCTGCATCGCTGTTGACAGGACCGATGGCCGTCGGCGCACGGCCCCGGCGATCTCGCCTCCGCTGTGGCATGGAGGAGAGGCGGAGGTGGTGGTGGTGGTGCCGACGATGGGACAGATGGAAAAAGTAAAAGACGCTGGAAAAAGTTATATCGCGTTCGGCCTTTGGCGTTTGTCTGAATGTTTGTTATTATATAATTGCTTTTTTTAATTGTACATATTAACATTTTATAATATTATTAATTAAATAATTTTTATATTTTTATTACTTATTAAATATAATTATTCTTAAAAAATACTATTATCACGTACTCTCGAGAAAATATCATCGTAATATTAATATAATAAATATTATTTATTATTTTATTACATATTTTATTTAAAAACATTATCATCACATTATTATAATAAATACTATATATTATCTTTTACTTATTTTATTTATTATTTATTATAACTTAAAAAAAATATTATCAATATATTTTATCATAAATCATATAATTTCTTAAAAAAAATAAAATTTAACGTTAAAACGTCAAGACAAATAGAACCAAAGGTAACGATAGAAAATAAAAAATTATATATTTTATGATATAAATATTTTAATATAATTTTTTTAATATAAAATATTAAAATTATTTGATAAATAATATTATACAAAATTATGATATATAATAAAAAATAAAAATATATAATAATAAATGTTTGAATTCAATGATCAAATAAGGATTCAAAAATAAGAGAAAAAAATTTGAGAACGCTAGATAAATGAGACAAATCTTTATAGAAGTTGTTGATAAAATGTAATATCACGTCAGCAACGTGAAATAATAAAAATATGTAATTTTCATATATATTTTCTTAAAAAACTTATATAAATGTATTAATATATTTGAATTGAATAACATTACGTAGTTTATGAATTCTTATGTTATTATATACATAAACGTTCACATTACACAAATTTTCATCATTTTTTGTTAAATACATAAATATTAGGAAAATATTTTCTATAATATGTATAAATGTTTAGAAAAAACTTTTTTCTAAATTTGTTTTAAAAATTATTTTTCAAATTTATTAAATTTTTCTAAAAATTATTTTGTAGGTACATAGACAAGCCTTTGAATTAAGGCTTCGTTCGGTTCCATGAAGTCGGGATCGATTGTTCTGCTCCGATGATTTTTAAAAAAAACAAACATAAAAATGGGCACAAATGTTTATAGTATTAGTAATTTTTACAACGTAATAATATTTTTTTATAATATTTTAATATTTTTAAAAATTATAGTATCATTATTTACAACATTATAATACTTTTTACAATATTGATGAAACTTTTTTTAAAACTTTCTTATTAACATTTCTTTTACAGTGTTACGGTACTTTTTAAGAACCTTTTATTTTTTTTACATTATAATGATAACGTTATAATATTTTAACATTTTTGAAGAACTTTATATTTTTTTTACGATATTACAACTTTTAGAATGTAATAAAAAATGATGGACTTTTTTCCTCCTTTGAACCATCAATGTTAGTAATTTTTTTTATATAACATTATAAAAAATTACACACTTCTTTATTACAAGAAAAACATTTTTTACATTGTTATAATAAATTTTACAATTTTGTAATATTATTACAAAAACTATTTTTAATAGTTTTTTTTATGTCCCAAAATATTACACATTTTTGAATACCATTTTATCATTTTGTATAATATTATAATAAATCTTCCAATGTTTTTTAAAAATGATAGAATTTTTTCGTATGTTAATAATTATTTTTTTTATAATATTACAAAAAATTGTAAAATTACAACGAAAACAATATTTTTTACCATGTTACACCCTTTTTCAAAAACGCTGTATTATTTTTTACAATATTATAATAAGTTTTACAATATTACAAAAATGTCAAACTTATTGCCCACGTTAACAACCTTTTTTATATTATCTAAATTTTTTTAAAGAACGTTTCACATTTTTTACAATCGAATAATTATAATATTACAAAAAATTGTATATTTCTTTATTACAACGAAAACATTTTTTTATAATGTTATAAAAAATCCCACATTTTTTTATTACAACAAAAATAATATTTTTTACAATATTATAATATTTTAACATTTCAACTTTAAAAAAAAAGAGAGTAAAAACCTTCAATAAATTACTATAAAAAGTTATAACAGATTGTTGAACAGGGACTTGGTTTAAATAACATTTTCATCACGATGAAGTTGATAGATCCTCTGGTGAATTTACAAAGAAAAATAAACGCACCACTAAAAAGGTTGCCTACCAATTTCATAACTAAGAAAGTTGACCTCAAAAATGAATGGGAAAGATCAAGCTCGGTTCAAATGCAACCAGAATATGTTTTGTTTAACTTATAAAAACCCAACTTATCTCAAAAGGATGTGTTTTCTATAAAGCCAGGGATGGCATTTTTAAACTAAGATTTTATGATTCTTAGAATAATTAAGAGTAAACTCTAAAAAAAATGCAACTTTTTTTCATGAAACATAATTTATTTTAAAATAAGTTAGTTTAATTTAAGGCAGCAGTTTTTGTTGTGAAAGACCATCAAATAGAAGAAAAAATGTCAGATTAATTTGACTTAAAGCATCAAAGAATTTTTCAGAGAAAGAAGATCACATTATCTCACAATTTGGCACAAAAGCCACTCTTGCAACAATTCATGGTGTGCTAGAATGGGCATTTATTTTCATTTTTTTCAACAAATAAGATTAAATGAAACATGGGCTCATTGAAACCAGGCATTCCCTTTCCTAAGGTCCTGGTGTTGAATGAAGCAATAATGGATAATTTCAATTACCATGAAACAAATGCAGCAAAAGATCTACCATGGAGAGCTTGAGCAGATTCCCACTGAATTAGCACTTGCAAGCTCCGGGCACGGCCAAGGCTTTACATCAAAAGCAAAGCCTCTTACATCTGAGCATTTCCATGGATCCATCTTTCCTTTGGCTCCAAAGAGCTTGACATTGGACAGGCATATACCGGTGAAAGGTGAACTTTTGATCCCTTTTATGGAGCCTGGTTGTAGGACATTCACTCCCCACACATTCTTGATGACGATCTTGTTGACAACTGGGATGGCATTTGAGTTGAACTTGTCGTCCGGGTGGTCTCCGGCATCCCCTGCCATCTTCAAACCATAGCGGACGCCGTTCATGTTCACACCAGAGATGGTAACATTCCTTACGTATCCTCCTCTTCCAGTGTTGGTTTTTATGTGGACGCCAATCCCCATGTTGAAGAGGTTTATGTTCTGCACCAAGATGTTCTCCACCCCACCAGATGTTTCACTCCCAACAGAGATTCCAGCAAAGGGTGATGTGCCTGTGATCCGTCGGATGGTGATATCACGACATGGGCGACCATAAGCGATGCCGTATTCATCCCATCCACTCTTAACCGATACAAGATCGTCTCCAGTTGATATGTAAGAGTCCTCAATGCAGATATTGTTGCTTGAATCTGCAATTTTTTGTAATACAAACAAAAGTTATGAATATTATGATCTCTTCTATGAATTATAAAACACACTTCTTTGGTAAAGAACAACCACTGTGGTTAATTATGACAAAATCTTCTTAAAGGCAGTGGGAGAAGAATACTTAAGAATATTAACAAGACTACCACTTCAGAGAAGGTTATAAATGCTGGATTAATAAAGACATGTTGGCAGTAGAATTACCAGGATCTATACCATCAGTGTTGGGAGAATCATGTGGAGCCAATATCGTGACATTTCTTATCACCATGTTGCTGCAGGAGGAAAGAACAATTACTGTGTCGTTTGCATGAAAAAAAAACAACAGAAAGTCATTTGATTCAAATTTTGGATAATAATGCATGCATATTATAGTGATGTGTGATTGTCTTCACAGGAAAAAAGAGAAACTATGAAAATATGGTGTAAATTTATATGTGATTAGATTCCACAAACCATAAAGAAAACAAAATTTCAATTTCCAAATAATGGATACCATGAATATAATCTAAACAAACAAGGAAAACATGGTGGATTAATTTTCTACAGCAGTAGCCACAACAGGAATAAGAGTATTTGCTCACCTGCAATACACAGGATGAACAGTCCAGAAGGCCGAGTTTTTGAAGACAACATTAGAAATGATGATGTCTCTAGAATGCATAAGCTCTAGGATATGTGGTCGATTGTGGTGGAGGGTTCTTTGCCTCCACATGCTCCACCAAACATAGCCTTGCCCATCAATTATCCCACCCTCGCCTGTAATCAAATCATATTGAAGCATTCAAAATAAGTGGAATGAGGCAGAGAAGCAGCCAAGGTAACACCATGGCACATCACATAGTCCAGAGGGGGAAAGAAGTGCACAAGGCATACAAGAATATAGATAGCATGGATAAGAAAAGATTCATAATTAGTTTCCTTCCACCAGCCTAAGAGTCCAATTAGTAATCTCAATACTGTTGTAAAGTAAAATACTAACATGCATTTCTCTAACATGAAGAAAAGATTCATATAGAACTTGGGAAACATAATTTTTTGTGCGCTAATAACAACTTGTCCAAATCCTCTAGCTGTTAACTAATGTTAAACAAAAACATTCACAACCTTCAAAATTTCAGGTTACATTTGACCATCTTTTTGCTGTTTACCTTTACTACTTTCCAACCTTAAAAGTCTCACTTAGGTAAAACAATGGACACTTTAGAAAAGGTAATGGATACTGACCAGTGACAACCATTACAAGATGATGACAAAAGTGCCATAAAGTGCAAGTAAATTTTATCTCAAGATTTTTTTGTGAGATTTACGAAGGGAATATAAGTAGGAAAAATTTTCTAAACAAAGAAGAGTGATGCATACCAGTTATTATAACATCACAAATTCTATCCCCATGAATAAAACTCATGTACCGTGCTCCCGGTCGTTCTCTTCCTCTTCCATAAGAAGGTAAGGGACTGATCAGGGGCCAGTGTCTTGTATCCTGCACCATAAAAATTGTGGATATTCTCATCAATTCAACTTATTGGAAAATTATGAGAAAGTAAATTCCTCCCATAAGCAATCATCAAAGTGAACATGTGGACCCAAAATGAAGGAGTTGTGAAAGAAAAGCATAGGCTTCAATTTATAGAAATTCTATTTGTTGATTTTTGAAAAGTTGAAAAGTCAGAAATCTAGAGTTCCCATAGAACATGAAATTCTGGATTGATAGAAATCTGGTGAGATCGACCTTTCAATTTTGAATAAACTGAATATGCACCAAATGTTCTCTACTACATTTTGGTTTAAAATTGGTGAACAAGATAAATCTAAACATAACACACAAAAGTCCCATAAATACAAGTTGGAAGGCAAACAATGCAGCTCCTCTTGATAAAGTTTGCAAAAGGAGGAGCACAGATCCAAAAGGATAACTCCAAACAAGCATAAGCAGAATATAACTAGTAGCAGTAGGTATAAAAGAAGATTTCCCTGTAATACCTGGGTGGCCTTGATTACAGCACCTTTAGCAAGGTACAGTGTCATGTGGCTGCTGAGATTAAAGGTCCCTGTTAGCCATACTCCTGGAGGAATGTAAAGCAACGTGCCCCCTCGCCTATTCAGATGCTTAATCCGATACATTGCCTTTCGGAATGGCCAAGTGTTTATTGTCCGACCATCACCAATGGCTCCGAAGTCTTTGATCGATATCACCTCCTTGCGTCGCTTCATTGGCACTGCATTGGAGCATGTAGGCTCTGCCAATGCACTTCTGTGGACCAGTGTGTACAAGAATATGGTGGCAATGAAGTACCAGTGCCTCATCTTGGTTCTCAATCCTATTTATTAAAGATCCAACAACCATTCTATTATCAATGTGAGAGGCCAAAAATGGCAAGGTACAGAAACTATAATGGGCACCAAAAGGGAAGCTCCAAAACAAGCTTTAGGAACAGGTGAACACCAGAAATACACTGAGACAAAAGAGAACTTGTATTCTCAGATCTGCACCAAATAGTCAAGGAGAAAGAAATGAAGATGGCCATGAAAAATCACTTCCACCAAATTCTATCAACAGATCCATTTTATTTAATGAAGAAGAGAGGAAAGACGGCCATAGGGAAAAGAAAAGCCACGATACGAGCAGAGTAGCAACAACTCGCTCAAAACACCAAAACGAACTTTACAGAGAGTGATCACAAGAAGAAATGCAAAAGCAGGCATTTTATTTCTCAGATCTGCAACAAATCATCCAAGAGCAAAAACCCAAAACCCAATAACCTTGACCAGTAGTTTTACAGAAGAAAAAAGAAAAACAGACCAAACACCAGAAACAAACAAGCATATGAAACAGTGAGGAATAAAGTTTCAAGCCTGGTAGTTCAAGAAGAAACCTCCAAGGAAGGGAATGACTGAAGGAAGGACAAGTCCAGGTTACACACCTTGATTGGAATGATGAGTTCGTCAAGAAGCAAAATGCTTAATCGATGATGGTGGCCACATAAAGGGAGAGATGCACTGAGAGTGGTGCAGCACATGTGTGGATCAAATTACAATTCTGGTCTAGAATTCTTTTCTTTTACAGAAGAATTCTCCTCATTTTAAAATCCCTCCACCTCTCTTTTCTTCACCCACAACCAGCAGTCCTCTTTTTAATTGTTTATTCAGACAACAGAATTTAACCCACATGCTTCCTCGTGATCTACTGGCCAAATCTTGCCTCCTCTCTATCTGTTTCTCAACTCTCGATTCAACCACAAAAGAAAAAAAAAAAAAAACCAAACACGTTTACAGGAAGCAAAAATAGTGCGTGCTTGTTGAAAAAGTTAACAAGTCTGTAAATTTAAATGTTTAAATTTTGATGAACATAAACCTTAAGCTTCTTGACCATATGAGTAGTTGAATTAGAGTGGTAAGTTTGGAGATATTATGCTACGAAACAAAATTTAGGATAGAGATGAGACTCATGAATCTCACACCAATTAAGGCACGTTTAATAGCAAATTGTTTTAATTTTGAACACCATGTAAAGTTAGGTTGAATCTTATTATCAAATAAAATTAAATTTTTAAATTTGAAGATAAAAATTTGTATATGAAAATTTATATGATAATGATAATATATAAGAGTTCATTCGAAGTTAAAATTAAAATTAAAAGATCATTATCAAATAAAACCTTAAGATGTGATTAAGGATAAATTTTTTCAACTTTAAAAGTTAGATAGAAGTGAAGTTGAAGTTAATTTTACAAATAAAGTTAAAATTATATAATAATTTAGGTTATAAGAATTTATACATTAAAATTAATATAATAATAATGTATTGTGAATAATTTTAAAAACTGAAATAAGCTAAAACTAAACAAAACCTTAGGTTTCGTTTGGCTAAGGGAAGTTAGAGAGTATTTTTTTCATTATCAAGCATCGGAATGCTGTTTTGCACCAATTTCGATGTTTTTTTAAAAAAAAAGTTATGAATGTAAAAAAAAAAGAAAAAAAAAGGGAAAAAACGCAATATTACAAAATATTTTGTGTTATAAAAAAATTATTAATTTTTTAATATAATAATATTTTTATAATATTAATAATAATATTTTTTAATATAATTAATATTTTTATAATATTTACAAAGTTACCGACTTCTTTGTTACAATAAAAATATTTTTTACAAATCTTTTAATATTACAAAAATGTTAAACTTTTTTAAAATTTCAGATGTCAATAACTTTTTTACAACGTTACAAAAAATTATACACTTTTTTATTACAATAAGAATACTTTTTATACTGTTACAATAAATCTTAAAATATTACAAAAAATGTTAAACTTTTTTTCTATTTTAAAAGTTAATAAATTTTTTTTACAACATTACAAAAAATTATACATTTTATTAAGCTGAGAACATTTTTTACAATGTTACAGTAAATCTTAAAATATTATAAAAAAATGTTAAATTAAATAATTTTTTTTACAACGTTGCAAAAAAATTACAATTTTTTTATTAAACGAGAATATTTTTTATAATATTACAACAAATGTTACAATATTCAAAAATAGTTAAACTTTTTTTTCCATTTCAGATGTGAATAATTTTTTTTACAACATTACAACAAATTACGTACTTTTATATTACAATGAAAACATTTTTTACAATGTTACAATAAATCTTACAATAGTACAAAAAATGATAAACATTTTTTCTCTTTCAACCTTCGATGCCAATACTTATTTTTTATAATGTTACAAAAAATTCTTACAACATTACAAAAATGTCAAATTTGTTAACAACGTTAACAACATTTTATAAAAAAAAATTTAAATTTTTTTTAAAATATTTTATTATTTTTTACAATAGAACAATTATAATATTACAAAAATTACATACTTCTTTATTACAGTGAAAATATTTTTTACATTATAAAAAATCGCACACCTTTTTATTACAGTGAAACTAATATATTTTACAATATTATAATATTTTTACGTTTTAAATTTTTTTTAAAAAATTACTTTAAAAAGTTATTTGTATTCGATAAATTATTATAGAAAATCAAAGCTATATAGTACCTGAAACTCAACTTTTTTTTTTGCCTAACAAAGCCTTAAAGACTCCATTTTCAACAAGTTTTATCCTAAATTTTGAAGTTGGTTCAAAAGGTAGACATTAAGGAGAGTTTGTCTTGGAAGTCCTCTGATCTCATGGAGTACGAGAAGAAGGGTATGCATTCATGTTGTATTGTTACGATTTGATGACAACTTGAATCATTTCTTAGTTACACCAACATCAACTAGCAGTCCTTCAATGGAAAAACAATGAGTGATCTCAAATGCTCAAGTGAAATGGGCAATTTTTGAATAATGATCAAGTATTTAGGCATTTCGTGTGTTAGATACTCCTGTTTATCATTTTTATTATATTTTTATATAATTTAGTAAAATTATGATTGATCATTAACAACACTATAAATTCAAACATTTGCGTCTAACTTTACATTTTTAAAATGCTAATCGTGTATAAACCAATTGACAATCATGTCAAGCTGTGTATTGAATCAAATAATAATTATGCAAAAATAAAATTATATTTATTGTATAAATATTTTAAAATAAATTTAAAAATATATTAAAAATTATTACATTATCTTTGCATGTAATTATCTCAAACATTCTCAATTACTAATACTGATTTTCCAATACCCATGCCCTTTTCCATTGATTACTTTGCAAGGATTTGCCATATCAGGGCAGCATCAAAGCAAGTGAATATCCACCGTCCATTTCCATCTCAAGGCTGACGCTTCTCACCAAACCAAAATATGATATGCCTCGATGGTTTGTTGCTTGCCAATGCCATTGTCATCATCACCTCTTCATCAACAGTTGTGTGGGTCTCTATTTTCTTCCATTCCCCAAGTTTCGTGCATATCATCTTAAGTTTTGTTTTAAGAGAGTTCTAGTCAACGGATGGATAGAATTGAAACTGGAATAAGTAAAATAAATAAAATTGAAGTTGTATAGTAATTAGAATAGTAAAAGTTTATACATTAGAATTTGTACAATAATAATGATATTAAAAGTTTATGCGAAGTTAAAGTTAAAGTTGAAACAACGAGACCTTAATCTTTGCATTGACCAATGAAGTCAAAGCTTTGAGCTTTGTAATGTGTCCTCCACCTCCTCCTAATACTGCTGCTGCTGTCACCAAGTTTGGAAAGTTCAGTTGTGAAGCTATCAGTTTGTAGTGCAGTAATAGGAGCCTTGAGGCTTTAGGAACATCTAAGATTCATGATTATGGATAAACACACTAGAAACATATGGGTACATCAACAAGTTACCACTCATATATCAAATTAACCTCAAGATTATGGATGAAGAAGGTATAGGACAGTTGTATGATCCATGTTACTGGTACCTGCAACAGAAATCCATCCCAACTTGAGCTATATACCAACACACTAGAAACATATTTAACATGATGTAATATGGTTGACAACTTGTTGAAATATAACCTTCTTCACCAGTAATCCCCACAAGAGCAACCACCATTCTTGAAGTGATGGAACCTTGTAGTATCTCTCACAACAATTTCCCTCTGTTCAATTTGGGAAATGAATTTGGTTGCAGTGTGACAGTCTCCACACACTCTAAGATTCTTGAATACTCGAATAGTTGTTCCCTGTGGCATGCTAATCAGCCCAAAGGCAATTGCCAACTTCTCACTGTGCTGTGACAAGATCAGTTCTTTCACTTCATCACACACATAATGTGATGATGAACTAAGATCAGGGATGTAACCTGCCTGCTTCATTCTCGTTTCCAATTCATTCAACTTTTGGTGAATCAAATCCAATTGTGGGTGAATTCTGTCCGCAGACCTGAACTCATGAACCATACTTCTGACCTCAATCCAGCTATAACCAGGGGGTTTTATTACCTTGTTTGCCTTCATTAGCCTCCTGATTTTTGAAACATCATCCCACCTGTTCATTGCTGCATATGCATTAGCCAACTGCACATATGCTCCAGAGCTTTGGGGCTTCAGCTCTAACAAGCTGTTTGCAGCAAACTCTGCCAATTCCAAATTCTTGTGCATCCGACAAGCACCAAGTAAGATACCATAGACTGCTTCATTTGGCTTGAAAGGCATTGAGCATATCAAGTCTGCGGCTTCAACAAGTGATCCAGCTCGGCAAAGCAGATCAACCATGCATGAGTAATGGTCTGATCTATGCTCCACTCCATAAACTCTTGCCATAGAATTGAAATAATGCATACCCAATTGGACCATCCCTGCATGATTACAGGCTGTAAGGACCCCAATGAATGTGATCCAATCAGGCTGCACACTATGAACCTTCATCTGATGAAACAAGTCAATGGCTTCAGTCCCTTTTCCATGTTGAGCATACCCCGATATCATGGCATTCCAAGCAACGACATCCCTCTGTTGCATCTCATCAAAGAGCCGACGTGCATCA
Source organism: Amphibolis antarctica (assembly GCA_024699675.1). Classification (NCBI taxonomy): domain Eukaryota; kingdom Viridiplantae; phylum Streptophyta; class Magnoliopsida; order Alismatales; family Cymodoceaceae; genus Amphibolis; species Amphibolis antarctica. Next base: position 1,329 of record JAMKPZ010003940.1, on the reverse strand, counting down.
CTCAAGCCTCCACACTTTGAATACATGCTCAGCAATGATGTTCGAACAGTTGGGTCAAAACAAAACTGAGATTTGCAAGAGAGTTGGTGGATCTGCCTCCCAAGTGCCAATGCAGATAGATTACTGCAACCTAGCAATGCACTGCTAAAACTTGATGGATTCGGCATAATGCATCCAGTCCTGATCATCATCCGGAACAGCTTCAAGCCATACTCTGGTAATTTGTTTTCAATGTAGCCAGCCACCATTGCATTCCATGTCACAAGGTTTTTACATTGCATATTGCCAAAACGCTTTTCTGCATAATCAACCTTTCCCAAGCTCATGTAGCCAGTAATCATTGCAGTCTGCAACACGACATCATTCTTGTTAGGTGCTTGATCGAAGTACTCTTTAGCCTTATCCATGTTGCCAATTTGCACATACCCTGACACCATGGCATTCCACGACACATGGTTCTTATTGGGCATATTGGAAAACACTACCATTGCTTCATCCATCAGTCCATTCCGAGAAAATCCTGTTATCATCGAATTCCAAGATGCAGAATCCTTATAGGGCATGGTAGTGAAAAGTCTACGAGCACCATCAACATCAGCATTGTGGAAGTGACAAGATAGCATAGTGTTGAAGGAAATGACATCTGGGTTGGGGATTTGGATGAACAAATCACATGCTTCTTTCAAGTATCCAGGCTTCTTTGAGTATCCAGCAAGAAGGGTATTCCAAGACACGATGGTTTTAATGGGCATTGCATCAAACACCTTGCGGGCACGGTGAAGGTCTCCACTCCTGAGATGGGTAGTGATGACCCTGTTGAGAGAAGATACAGTGGTCAACTCGCAAGAGGCAGCGGTGATAGTGGCGTAGAGGAGCGCGCACGCCCCTCTCCGCCAAATACCACTGCAAAGCCCTTGCGGCACAAGTGTGGCAGCAGGCACTAAATGCCACGGGCAGTTTGATCTTCTCCCACACAACATCCGGACTTGATTATGTCAAGTCCTTTGTGAAATCCAAGCCAGAGAAAGTACAGAACATCGCTTCCATAGCAGATAGGACGGAAGCAAACAAGTACATCTGTTTGATTTTGCTTCTTTAGATGCTTGTTTCCGACTGTCACAGAACAAGCAGCACTGCCGGAGACGAGTACCGATCGTTCTTCGTGGTTCATGCTACAAACGGTGCGCGACAGATTAACCTAAATATATGGCTATCTCAGGAAAAGATCACAGTTTACAGCCAACCCTCGGTTGATGCATAACACATGTTTGTAACCTCATCTTCAGCGATCTTCGAATTTTTCCATCTTCGGCGATATCTGCAGATCTG
>JAMKPZ010003939.1:0-24697 GCA_024699675.1 Amphibolis antarctica | reverse complement strand
CAATTAAAAGATTAACTGTGTATTTGATGACTTACCACTGTGTTTGTTGCTATTGGGGTGGTTGGGGTCTGCTTGATTGAGCCAACCAAATATATTTGATTATTTATCTCTGACAAGTTTAAACGCTCACTTGTTTGCAATCTTTTAAATTTGAGAAGTATCCGTGCTTATAGTCTTGTATGGTTGGAATTTGTAGATAAATTACAATAAAAATTCTATATTTTGCTTTTGAAAAGCAAATGGAACCTTGACATATTGTAATGAATACAAGCAAAGTCTACTATCTAGATTACTTGTGGTTGATGAGGATTTTGTTGCTTGGGTTGCATGTGGTACTTCGTTCCAGCTCTCATTACTTTTTCTGTTTGAATATGTATAAGCAACCCACTGCAACTTCTGTTATTGACATGATTCCACAAATTCAAGTTCATTTATTTTTTTCATTCCTCATTTTGTAGTCTTTGGGGGAACAATCCTAGTAGAGGACATTACAATACAGACATAGACTTCTTAGATTCAAATGTCAAATATTGATGAATTACAATTCCATGTTACGTGTTAAGAAGGCAGACATCCCCCTTTCAAGTGCATGGAGTGGGACCTTTTCTTACCATCTCTTATAGTGGGCACTACTAAGTGTATGCATATAAGTGCATATTCAAGTGAATGCTATTCTCATTATTATATTATTTTTACCTATAGATATTTTCTGTTTTTATTGGAAAAGGAGAATGCGATTATATTTTGTTTATTTTAAGCTGTTGCTATTCAATTTTGATATGTTGCTTTTTCGTACTCAAAATCTTGTGTTTCTTTTCTACCGTTATTATTATTAACCGTATGATACTTAGTCATCAATAATTTGCTAATCCTATATTATTCATCTAATTTGGAAAAAGGTGTTTCTTAAATGAAATGCATGCATTTATTGCAGCAGCCAGGCATTGGCGGTAAGGTTGCTCCACATCAAGATGGTTCATACCTATATACGGATCCTCCTTCTTGTAAAGGTTTGTGGTTGGCTCTAGAAGATGCAACCATCACTAATGGCTGTCTGTGGGCCATTCCTGGCTCTCATAAGAGTATATCCTTTGCCTATATTCTGTTGTATTTTATGTAGAGTGGAATACTTCTTAAAATAACTTTTCACTGCCTTTATTCTTTGCTTGTGGATGTTAGATGGGCTTGCAAGGAGGTTCATTAGAGATGACAATGGTGTTCGGTTTGACCGTCCAGCTCCCTCCTATGATCATAATGATTTTGTCCCATTGGAAGTGAAAGCAGGCTCCTTGGTGGTCTTTCATGGTGATCTTGTCCATCAAAGGTATAAAGCATCAAGGCCTTGCTTCTTCTTTTTTTTGTAATCATTGGCAAGTACACATTTGCATTTTGCAGCTTTGAAAATCTGTCCGCCAAATCAAGACATGCCCTTACCATGCACGCCGTAGACACTGAAGGGTGCAAGTGGGCAAGTGACAATTGGTATGCACATTGTTCGCTTGCATCTTTGCTATTACATTTTTTCCTTTTACACTGGTATTTTATATCCCCATGCTTTTAGCTTATACTTGAAACAGATGCATCTGGGTAAGCAAGCATGTGAGCATATAAATATAACAAAAATTAAGAACATGTTTCAAATATTAGATAAATGTAACCATGGTTCAACCCCATAGTGGGACTTAGACATTAGTTGTCAATGTCTGTAACTGTGAACCAACAAAAATGGATTTATCCCCCCAATGTGGAAGATGGCATGCAATTTATGAGGTAGGAAGCAATAAGATTAGCATCATGGTAGATATATTTTGGTACACGCATCTCAATTATAAGAGTGGAAGTGGCATCAAGATCTAAATGTTTTCACTCAACAATGTTCACATGGAGTTCGATTTCGTTGACCCAACCATCCATGGTTTCATAGGGCATTGTTACCTTAGTATTCATATCCACTACTCATGGATGACTACATACATTGTTTCATTGTACTAGTAGATGTAGTTGTCAAGATGCTCAAAACTTCAGAAAAAGTTATCTATAGGGTGGAACAAACTCAAGAGCTAGAATGAAGGCTAAGGTTAAAACTCGCAAGGAAGATAACAAGTTCTCTATATTGCTTCATAGTATGTCAACAAAATGTTGATATGCCTCCAACTCATCAAGTAAAGCTCGTAGAGTGCTATAATAGTCGTGAACAGAGTGCTCTACTTGACAATGAGTGAAAAGTTGTCTATAGATATCACAAACACGGGTGATAATCCATCAACTCCCATAAGTTGCTTGTAACATGTCTCAAACTTGTTTCACAAGTTAAATTCAAGAAATGTTGCGAGCTTATGGGAGCTGATGGATTATGCAGGATATAACAACACAATTTCCTCCATACTATTAGGTACAGTTTGCAGTTTTAACGTTTGTAGGGTCTTTCAAAATGTGTTGTTCCTTCGTATGAGTCATCAAAAAGGTTTCAAAAGCACTAGCCCATAATGTATAGTTGGTATTAAGTTTCACATTGTTAGTAATACGAATTTTTTTTCCAAGTTTCTTTTGTAGTCTCCATAGATGCAGCGGTGCCAAAAAATAATGGGTAGATTGTTACTAAGGGGATATTTTTAACTTTGAAAAGTATGAAAAATGATATAAAACAGTAGAAACTAATAAGTCAAAAAATTTACCATTTTTCATAATTTTTAAAAGTACAAATCCTCTCAACGTATTCTACTAACCCCAATGGTAGTACAATCGAAAAAGGTGGGATTTTTAAATGCACATTAGAGAAGGAGGATTGAAAAACACACTTGCTGGTTGTGGAACCCTCACAAACTTGTGTAGATGAGGTTGTCAATAGTGGAACCCTTGCAAATCTAGCTAAACATTGCTGATGGTGGTTGTAGTGTTGGATGATGGTAGATTGAGGCTTTTGCTAGTGAAGTCTTCCACCAATGACAAAAAAGGCCTAGTGTCGCCAACAATGACTAGGGTTGAAGTTACTTGGCAGCAGGGAAGGATCTAACAACATTGGTAGTAGCCAATGGCAAAAATAGTGGAGAACACTATAGGTTTCATTTAGAAATGAGATTTTACAAATGTTTTTACAATACAAAGTATATATTTTAAGAAACGATATGATAAAAGTAATTTTTGTCATTATAACTATTAGAAGGAGAAATAGAAAAAAAAAATTTCTTACCTTGAAAATTATGTCAACCTAAAAAAAGTGAATTACTGGTTCATCTAACGTGTAGACTTTCTCAAACAAAACCGTAAATAGCAAATTGGTGGGTTTTGCCCTTCTCTAGTATCATGTAGAAGAAGAATGGGCAATAATTTAATAACAAGAGAGAAGATGCAAGGGTTTTATATGGGAGATCCCCATTATATGATCCATTTGCTCAAATACCCAACTATATATAATATAACAGTTTTCATATTCTTTCTTTTAATAAGTTATTTCTATTTTTTTTTTTTCACTTTTTAGATTGCACTTCCTAATTTTTGCGTTCTCATGTAACAACCTCATCTGCACACCATTTTTAACAACCTATGCCATGTAGTTCAAATTTTCTTTTGGAATAACATTACATTCTTAACACAATTTTTAATCTACTATTTTAGTAAGTAAAAAATATATTTGACTAGCATTTGAACCACTTTTGGATACATTTAAATGATCTCTCTTTTCTTAAAATAAGTGTTAGTTATTAGAGGTTGTAAGCTAAGCTAAAATCTAAAATTGACTTTTCTTCATTTCTATTACTAAAACCAAATCATCCATGGTTTCTTACACATCTTATATTTTGCCCCCCTACATTACTATTTAGATTCCCTCTAATATAGTTTTCACTAGCTAGTAAACCCTTATACATACATGTGTATATGATAGTATAAACGTATAAATGTCTACACATACATATGTGCATATATACATACATAAACATACGTATATATGTACAGATGTACATTTTCTTTTTTGAATTTTCAAAGAAAAGATTAACAACTCACATACCAAGTAATATGTGTCAGTGTGTCACAAGGAAATTTCTATACATTAGTCAAATTTTCCAAAATTGTCATTCGAATATCTACTATAATAGAAAATGCACTTTTAATGTTTTTGTTTTGCGATGTTACAGGCTTAGAAGAAAATTGGAACCACAGCCTCTATATGCCTCTTAATTGTGATGTAGTTCGGCAAAGATTCTTCACAGCTTTAGAAAAGTTGTGGAAAGTAGAAGTAAACTTTGAGAATAATGGTCAAAAAGTGAGCTTATGAAAATTCCGTTAATTGAGATTATGAATTTTTACATGTAATACCTTAAAAAGCTTATGTTATTTATAGATTAACTAATCATTATTTACAATTATTGCTATTATCATAATTTTTTATCACAAACCATTGCCATCGATGACTTACACACATAAATAAGTTTAATCTCACACAAGACCAAACAAACTTTGATACCACTAATAACTCAAGTAAGATTCACGTTCTCTTCGAAACTTTTGAAGGGTTAAGTATTCTTTTACCATTTCAAAGCACATATGTTGATCATCACCACCTAAGTTGATACCACTAATAAAGATAGTTGATGTCCTAATTGATGACTCACATTTACATACAAACACATCCAAGATCATGCAAGTTGAAATCAACTTTAGTACCATTTGTAACAACCTAAAGAGATCTCATGCTTTAATATTACACAATGTGCATAGTTGCAATGTTAAATTTGAATATATTTATGTGAAGAATTTATTAACTACTACAACGATTTTTTTTCTGAACTGCAATTTTTTTAGAAACAACTAAAATGTGTATCTTGTAAAAGAAAGTCGTGTCCAATTTACGGTCAACTTGTGATGATTTTTAAAAACAATATTATCCATAAAATCTATAACAAACAACATGATGCTTGTACACAATCACAAAATGAACACAACTTGGGAGAAAATGTCAACGATGACATTTATACCCTTATGTGCACTCAGACTTCAATGGACTTAGACTCTGATATACAAGCAAACTCTGCAAATATGAGTTGTTAATGAATTTTGAAGAAAAAAAAAATTTACAGTACCTCATGCAAAGTATCACATAAAATCATTGCAATTGAAAAAATAGACTACAATTTATAATAAAGTCAAAAGAAGACAAAGTCATGAAGCGTTACTTAACCTGGCTAATCTTAGTCACGTAAAGAGATTCAAAGCAACGAAGTTATTACAAAATCCTACAATATAAAATCAATTTCTTTATATACTTAGGAAATAAGAGTAGAATGATTGAAGTATGATTTTTGATGATATGTAATGTTATGTTTCTTCCTTGTCATAATGAACAATGTCTTGCACTTAATCGCATATATTATGATCGAACGTTATGCTTTTTTTTGTTATAATGAACAATGTTACATGATTATAGACTTATTCCTTTTAGTATTACTGCAACAGCCTGTAAATTTTGTGGAATTTGTACACATGCAAAGCATCACTTATTTGACCTCTTCGTATAGGGAAAGCATGGACTTAGTGAAAATCTTAATAGATGAAGAGAAGGACTCGAAAGCATTGATGAAAGCTGTTTATATGTGGAATATCCTTACAAGAATGATAATTGCAAGTACTATTTCAATCACTACAAATCAAATTTATAGTAAAAAAAGACAATACATCAAAACTTTGCTAAATCTATCACTATCTAATCAAGCATACAATTTATGAAATTTTGTATATTGTTTAAGAAAGGAAAAGGTAATAACAGATATAACAATGTTACCGTAGATAAAAACTTGGACTGTGTTTGTTGGTGGGGTAAGGTGTGGTTGGGCGCCGCTTTCCCCCCTCCCGATTCTCGAGGAGTTAGAAAGAAAAAAAAAGATCGGGCGACTTCAAATAATACACAATACAGTGAATGATATTCATATTTCAATTTTACCTTTATCAATAAAAATTATTTATTTAATAATAAATATCATATGATGAAATTTCTGTAGAAATTTTTTTATAATATAATGATAGAAAATGCATATGTTACAATTGAATTATCGTATTACTGAGTCATGTTTCGTTGTTAATATTTTTTCTATTTTTTGAAATAACTACGAAATAAATAATAATTATTACAAAAATAGTAAAAAACGATTTAACATGTTGGTATACAACAAATATTTTTATAATGATAGAAATTACATATTTTACCCTATTTTTCTCAGACTGATTTGTTTTGTTGGTCTTTTTTTTTACAATGATATGAATTTGAATTTTATTTTTATCAATGTTTATCTGATAAAAAAATTTGACAAGAAATTCAAAATTTCAAAAATTCATACTACAAATCACTATTAAAATCCATGTGGTTATCTAATAAATTACATTAAAATGATATGAATCAATTTCATGTTATCAATATATTTTTATGGGAATTTAAATAACGTGAAAAAAATTCTTTAAAAATTACAAAACTAGTTTATTGTATTTTTCTGTTGTAATTAAAATACTTCAAAAAAAAACTATAGTAAATTAGAGAATAATTTAATAGTTGTTGATCCCTAATATAGGTCTATTTCATTTTTTTTTTCTATTTTTCTATTTTTTTGCCAAACATTTAATGTTAGGTTTACAAAATCAGGAAAAATTGTATTTGCAGGAAAAACCGGTTTTAGAGTTTAAATTTTCAATATTGATATCAATCGTGTTTTATTTGAACCAATTTTTATTTGATGTTTCAGAAATTGTACAATTGAAAAATTTCTTATAAATACAATAAAATAAGTTAAAATTCACATTATTGCTAACTTACCTTAAAAATGTTATGAATCAATATTACAACAACAATTCATTTTATCAGTGTATTTTCACAATTTTTCAGATCTTTATAAAATTATTAAAAATTCAAAAAATAATCACAACAATCCAAAAAAAAAACAAAATAGATGCCCCTCCTCGAAAACATACCGTCGATATGTGTAGCCATGAGTGATTGATTTTATCGTGTTTTTCAAATTTTTTGATTTTTCAAAAAATTTAAACAAATTAAAAAATCAAATGAAAAGGAAAATCCTAAAATTATATAAAAAAATATCTTTGATATTTCACGTATCACTTCTAAAAAAATTACTACAATTACTATTCATTTATCTTATTTGTTATAACTACTTTACGCAACTTATTGTTGTACAGTGGAAATCTCACCTCAACTTATTACCCAACATAGTCTTATAATATTTTTTTTATATAATAAGACAAAATCAAATATATAAAATAATAAAATAATAATTTTATCACAGTATATAAAATATTAATACATATTTTAATAAAATGTTAAATGCAATGTCAAAATTGCACTATATACTAACCTATAAAGATCCAACGAAAATGCATTTTTTTTCCCAAATACAAACTAGAGCCAGGCATTCCTGACCATACACTTTATAATGTATGGCTAGGACCTGCGGCAGCAATTTTTTTTTCAGTTGTGAGTAATATACAACCACTTGCAGTAGAAAATAATTTACGGTTCACAGGACGAAGGGAAACGGCACTTCCAAGCAAATACAGCTGAAAAAAAAATGATCGATGATTGAACCTTACAGCGGCAGCAAAGAAAGTTTTGGCTACAATCTCGGAAAGCACAGTCATAGCAAGCGACTTGCAGAAACCCTAAAAACCAGGTAAGACATCCACACACACACATACAGCACGAAGGAAGAGAAAGAAGTCAAACTTCCGTCCATTTAAGACGAACCTATTCTTTCCCCTCCCTCCGCAAGGAATTCGTATGGAAGAAGAGAGCGTGAGAAAGTAAATTAAAAGGGAGGATGAGGATGAAAGCAATCGAATCTACCTTGTGAAGTAAGAACCCCATGGCGTAGTCCTTCCCTATGTGACGTTCTCGGTTCCCACGCCTTCGGCTGCGGAGTTGGAGGCAGACGCGTGAGGCACAGGTGGATCGGCGCCTCTGGTTCTCCCGCCGAGAGGATACCTTCTCCTCATCGTCCTCGCCGAGGAGGAGCAGCACACTCCTCGATCGAAGCCGACGGTAACTACTAGAGTACTAGGGCGACTTCCCGATTATTTAAGGCCGGGCGGGCGGGATATTTTCGCGCGGGGTCCCTCGTCTTTCGAAAATTAGATTAAACTCGAGAAACGGCATAGAGTTCCACAACAACTTTTTTTTTTTTTTTGAACTTTCAGATTTTTATTATATAAAGTTGGTGATATATAGTATTTTTATCAAATAAGATAAATAAATAGTACTTGTAGTAATTTATTTTAATATAATATCTGAGAGGGGTTTGTACTTTTAGAAATTAATGAAAATAAAAATTAAAAAAAAAATTATTATTGAAATGTTAAAATTTTAAAAATAAAAAAATTTATAGAATTATTTATGCACCTTATGAAAATTTAGAAAAATTTATATTTAATTTTAAAAAAATTAAAAATATTTTAGATTTTTAACATGTCAATTAAAAATATTTTTCAAATTTTTCTTTTCATTGATTTCCAAATGACAAAATCCTCTAATGTGAAATAACAGAAATAATTTTATTTTTAATAATTTTTGTTGATTATGTAAATTTGTTTTGTCGATTTCTTTAGCAAAAATTATGAAAAATAGAATAAAAATCATATCATACGATGAGAAGCGAGAACTTCTACCCTAACTAATTCTACATCATTTCCAAATATAAGTTAAAATTACTCCTAATATATAAATTTTAATATATAAACTTTTATCATTTAAATGACTATATAATTTCAACTTTATTCACAAAATTAATACCAATTTCAACTTTTTCTAACTCGTGAAGCTAAAAAAATTACTCATAAACATACAAAGTACATTAGTTTAGTGGACATATGAAAAGTACGTTAGTTTATAAATATTAAGGTATGTAAAAATAATAATACAGTGAAGAGCAATGGAATGTAAAGGTATGGTGTAATTTTTAACTTTTCTCACTTTGCAGTTCTAATCCATTTGACATTAAAAAAAAGAAAACTGAATGATCTATTATACTTATTATCTAAATGGTTTTTTATCACAATACAATTATTATCCGTGATAATTATTAATATACCTTATTATTTTTGATTTTATCTTGATACCCTCCTCACTCAGGCCCTCTGGTCAGCTTGACCGTTGATTAAATTTGAAAATTAAGTGATGATGAAATGACAAAAATATTTATATAAGACAGGAAATATTGAAAGATATATTATATATCTTGCTGAATGGTGTCTTAAATACACGAAGAGAAAAATCTTGATCCATACCTAATTGATTTTAATAAGTTAAACATTTGCGTTTAAATTATTTCGAAATCATGAGTAGGAAAGAGAACACCATGTATTTTTCATTTGATTTTTTATCATTTATAGCCACTGAAGTAATATCTTAAGTTGTATTTGATATAGACTTTTTTTAAAGTAAAAAAAAAATAACTTTTAAAATTGTATTTATTAAATAAAATATATATATATTGATTTTTGGGTCATTTGAAAAGACAGCAAAAATTTGTATTTGTTTGTATTTATTTTAACATTTAAATAAAATGTATATAATAATGAAATTATTTTTTTTTTATGTTGATGTAATTGAAGGTGATGATGAAAAAAAAGAGAAATCTGCATTAAGAAAACCTCGTGATATTACGATTACGAGAGTAATTTTTGGTAAACATATAGCTTTAATGGTTCAAGAGTTTTCCATACAAATCTTATAATTTTAGGGTATGTTTATGTAAATCGGAAAAATTTTAAAAAAATGAAAATTAAGAAATTAAATTTTTTTTAAAATTGTTTATGTACATGGTAGAAAATTTTAAAAAATTAATTTTTTAAAAAATATAATTATTTTATATTTTAACATTTCAAGTATAATTTCATATTTTCTTTGTAACTACGAGTTTAGCAATAGTCAGCAAAAATTGAGCAAGATATATGAGGTTAAGAAATTACGTTATGATAAAATTTCTATCAACTATAAGAATTTTCTTAACTTAACAAATAACAAATGACTAAAAAAAGTTTATGAAAAAATTTAAATTTTAAAAAAAAATTTCCTTTTTTCAAAATTTCCAACCTACACAAATCTCTCGTGAAGAAGGTTTGTACTTTTTAGAAATTAAGAAAAAAGAAAATGTATAATTTTTGTATTGTTAAAATGATAAAAATTTAGAATATTTTTAATTTTTAAAATTAAATATAAAAATTTAAAAAAAATTTATAAGATTCACAAACAAATAATTTGATAAAAAAATTTATCTCCAAATTTTTAATATTTTAACTACGAAAAAAATTTAAAATTTTCATTTTCAAAAAAACGCAAAATTCAAAATGTAACTCACGCAGTTGAATTTCTCAAGATTATTATCTTCGCGACAACACAAGGTTTGAAGAGGTTAGACGATTTTCCGTTCGAATCAAGGATTTTCAAGATAAGAAGTGGAACATGGAGAAAAAATTGTTATTTATATGGATAAAAAATTTAATTTTTTGTAAATTTTTCAAAATATATAAATACATAAATTTTTTTAAAAAAATTGCTTTGGACTTACGACGCGCACTCTTTCTTCGACCTTGTTTACTTACAAGGTAATTATTGTACATCTTTAATTTTCATTATAATAATATTTATTAAATAATTTTAATATTTTATATTTAAAAAATTATATCAAAATAGTTTAAACAAACGCTGACGCACCATCGTTTTCTACTTTATCGAGGGTTCCATCGGTGCCGTCGCGCTCAACCTTTTTTCTCTCGCTTCGATTATATTCGTCCCGCATCACTATCGTCGTACGTACGCTTGAACGGTGGAATGTGTCGTTGCAACGCACCGATCGTGGTGGGGGGACGTCGCGCGCAACAGGGTTAGGGTTTTCAGGGTGGGACAAGACGGGGGAGGCCGGGCCTGGCGATCGGAATCGGATGCTTCGCTGGATGGGCGCCAGCGCCTCCTCCGCCTGTTGCCGCCGCTCAAAGCACCGGTTAGTGATTTTTAAATCAATCAGAGACGGCGAAAATGAAATCTTTTCTCCCTTTTCCGAAATGAAATAGTTTCGTCACGGAGAAATAGTTGCGATGGGCGGCGGAATGGAATTTTTTCGTGACTTACCACAACACACAGTGGGCGCATATTTACGCTTGCCGATAAGGACGGGAGCTTCACCAAACCTATCGGGAAGGAATCCGAATCATCATCAGCGGCAGGAAACGTCTCTCACCGTCGATGATGATCATGGCGGAGGTTAAACGTCAACAGATCATCGACCAAAACCTCGCTATCGACGGAACCGCACGATCGCAACCCGTACCGGACCCTCCGACCCCGGCGGGGAGCCCACAAGCTGCGACACCGGCCGGTTACTTGTCGACGCACTTCCTGCGGCGGGTCCCGCCCTCACATGCCCGCTCCCCCGGAGGCCTATTTGATTCCACATGCCCCGTAGGCCGGACCCCGCCGGACATCGCCGGGTGGTGGTGGAATCCAATCTATTACCCCGTCATCGACCCCCCACGCCCGTCCCATCGTTTCTCCTTCCCCCTTCCCCACTACTGTCCTTTTTCGCAAAAATGCACTGACGTTTCCGCCTTTCCACGGAGAAAAGCAGGCACTTCCACGGAGTTTTTTTACTAAATCTGAACAATAGAAATTTAAAAAAATTTAAAAATAAAACTTTTGTAAGACTTTTTCTGTACGTTCAGGAAATTTAAAAAAAAAATTATAAATTTTTTTATATTTTAACTTTTTAAATATAATTTTACTTTTTTTTAAAATTACGAATTTAATAATAATTAAGGAAGATTAAATAAGATGCATGAGATAAAAAAATCACGTGATGATAAATTTTTGTTAAATATAAGAATTTTTCAGACTTAATAAGTGAAAAATTGTATAAAAAAAAATTACACGAAGAGAATTAAAATTTTATAAATTTTTTGATATGCACAGATACCTGAAAATTTAAATTTTTTAAAAAAATTTCTTTTTCTAAAATTTTTAACATATACAAACCTTCGGGATGATATGCTTGTGTCACTTGCAAAATCAACAAAAAAAGTTATAAATTCAGATTTTCAAAAATCAGTAAATCAAAAAATTTGTATTTGTTTGTATCGCCGCTCACATGGAGGTAAGAAAATCGTTGACGTTTGTGTCTCCATCTTCCTTCTCATCGCCTTAATCGATTCATGAGGTCGAACGTTCACGACGAAAGACAAAGTTGGATATAAAGATGCCAATTGCATAAGAAGAGGCGAGGTTGAACAGATCATTTCATCGTCTTTATCGAATTTTTAATTTCGAGGAGAAGATAAAACAGAAAAGTGACATTTTGACTTAAGCCGCCAGCCTTTATTTAACTATTTTAGGAGTGTTGCGTCTTTAAAAGGTAATAGAAAATAATAGATTATACTTTTTTAAAATACAAACATAAGAGAAAAGGGTAAAAGAATATCATAAAAGAAAAAGAAACTTTGCTGCTCTGCCCTTCCGCATTATTCCCCAACGTCGTTTTCAGGAAGAACAGGAGGAGGGAAGAGAACGAACTCCCCCGAGAAGGCACAGGAAAAAGAACGAATTTCGAGAAAGAAAAATAAGTACAGCAAAAAATTGGAGGATTCTACAATTTTCACTTCCCCAGAATAATTTGCAGCAGTGCAGTACTACCAGCATCTACCATACGAAGCGACGGCCGAGATTTATCGAATCGGGCGGCGGAGACTCCCCTCACAGGTTCCTCCGCCTCCGCCGGCGGGTCCGGCGCACGGGACTCGCCAGGCGGAGGAGGTGATTAGTGGTCTGGTGTGCCACCCAAGCATCAGACAGCCGTCCTTCTCCTCAACCTTGTATCCATCAGCGCCGGCGAACAGCTCCAGAAGCATGCTGGCTTGTTTGAAGGCGTTGGATCCCAACGGCACCATCTCGAAGCCCGCGCTGCCGATCCTTTTCTTCCATTGTTCGGCGGTCTCGTGGCGCTCAAGCCTCTCGGTCCCCTCGCAAGCCACAATGTCGCAGATCTGTCGCCCTAGATAAAACTCCGTCATAGCTATGTCGTCTCCGACCGGCACTGCCGTTACGGACGCGTTGTTGCCTCCTTCTAACGAATCGAACCTGCTGCAGTAATAGTGGAGCGCCTCCGTGAAGCGATCGAGGAACGCCGCCCCATTGTGGCTCGCCTCCTGCTCCGCAACTGTTACGATCGTCGGCTTCAGAGACTTGACCGTCGCGAGGACGCTTGTGATCGCCCCGGGCTTGGCGAGGACGCGGTGAAGCTCCAGGACGGAATTGACCGCCACGGTGTCCGTGTCGGAGAGGTTGAATAGAGAGGGCTCGAGATCTGCGAGGGAGTCCGCGACGAATCCTTGGTACTCGAACTCGACGCGGACCGATTTAGCGAACTGAGCCAGCTTCCACCCCACCTCCTGAAGCTGATCGGAGTTGTTTGGCTGCGGGGGACCGATGCCGGTGAGGCGGAAGAAGGGAGGCCCACCGGGGCGGAGCGCCAGGGCCTGCATCAGCGCCGGCCATTGCATCCCTTGTTTCATCCCGAAGTCGATAACGTGGACCCTAGATTTTCCGGAGAAGGCCTCCAGGATGGCCTGGTTGGCCGTGAAGTGGGCGAATTTTAGGTAAGGACATGCCTCGTAGAAGTGCATCTCCAGGAGATCGGAAAGGGCGGCGGAGGAAGATGAGTGTTCCGGTGGGGGTGGAGGCAATGGCATTGGATAGATCTTGTAGATCCTGCGAGTCAAGGCTTCGGCGAAACAGGTCGCAACTTTTCTCATCGCGCCGCCTTGGGATGTAGTGAGGAGATTGATTTGGCTTACTAGGGTTGCGGCTAGGGCATAGCTTTCTTGCTGAACCGCATCTGCACAGGCGAGGAGAGCGTGGACCAGTCGGATCCCCGCTTCCTGGGACTCCTCCACCAACACTACAGGCATCTGTTGTGGCGGCGGCGGAGGAGGAGCAGCAACAGCTGATGACGCCAGCGCTGGTGTCGACGATTTGATCCGCTTCTTTTCGCGGGCGGCCGCGGGGATGATGGCACTGAGATCATCAGAATCGTCATTACCAGAACCAGAGAAATCGATATTCGTTGCAGTTGTCGTCGCCACCACTCGCTTGTCCTCGGCGGATTGTGACGGCGGGACATTGAGCTCCGACAGCATGTTCTCCAGCCAGGAGTTGAGGTCGGAAGGATTGTAGTGTACGGTCTCCGACGCGAGCTGCGCCAACACCGAACCACCACCACCAACGCCAACCCCACCTGCGCCACCAACAGCCATGGCCATCTCCAGCCGCTCAAGCTTCTGGGCAACGTCCGCCATGCTAGAGGTCCTCACCTTGTACCCCAGCGCCGCCAGCAGCTCGTCGTCCCCACCGTCTTGCATCGCTGCAGCCGCCTTGACCTTACCCGCCTCCTCCGCCTTAACCTTCCCTTCCCCCGTCTGCATCAGGTAAGAATGACAACCGCCGCCCCTCCCTCGCCCTCCTCTTCTCCCATCCCCCGCGGCGGCCGTCAGTTCCCGGTGAAGCCTTTTCATGTTTCACTTCAGAATCCCAAATCCAACCCGAGGCCTAGATCTCTGTGTGGAGAGGAGGTAAGGGAAGAGGAGAAGAAGAGGCATGAGGTGTGGTGTGGTGGTGTGGGGACAAGGTGGGTCTGATACGGTCGTACGGGGCTGCAGAAGCGCAGAGCGGAGTGGGTGCTGTTCGGGCGGAGAGGGTGGAATCGTGAGGAAAGGAAAAGACCGGACCTGTGCCTGTACCTCTGCCTGGTGGTGGGACTGTGGGGGGTGGTCGCGGTGGGGTTGAGGTGTCCCTAAGGTGTTTGATCTCGTGACAAGCTCGGATTCCAATTGGAGGAGCAAGCGTGGCACTTGGAACTATAAATACTACAACTTGGTATGGATAAAGCAGAATCGGAGAAATTTTTTTCCGAAGAATTATAATTTGGAACCATATTTATATTTATTCAGGTGGTTGTAAATATGTGATCGTTCGTTAATTTCACTTTTAGATGTTTTTCTTTTTCACTTCTCTATTTCGAGAAAATTTTAAATAAATAAATTTTAAAAGAATAATTTTAAGATAAATAATAATAATTTTAATAATTAAAAAAGTAAATTAGGAAATTAAGGTTTCGTTCTTTTAAGTACGAAGTTATAAGTAAAAAAAAATGATTTTCAAGAAAATAATTTTAATATTTAAAAAATATTTAAATGTCTTCGTAAAGTTAAGAATATTTAAGTTGAGTGGAAAAAAAAAGACCTTATATTTTGAAAGTAAAAAAAATAATTTTTAGATTAATAATAGAATAAATTAATTAAAAAATATGAATATTATCTTAAAATTAAAAGTATTTTTGAAACGTGGAAGTAAAAAACAAAAACAAAATAATGATATCGTGATTTTTATCAGGATGACAACCCTGAAAACAAAGGTGAGGACCGTGTGTGTGTGGGGGGGAGGGGGGGTTGTGTAATAAGTGGAAGTTTTCGGTCATTGGCTGAATATTTTTTATAAAACACGGTACGGTGCAGGTGAGTACTTGATTGATGTTTATCTGAAGGTTTTGTTCATTTATTATTTATCTCTTTATTTTTAAAATTATTTTTATTTTTTATTATTCTAATTTAAATAAGTATTCACCTGAAATCACATTTAAAAGTACTTTTACAGGAATGACGGAAGAGGGCATGTGAACGCGAAGAATGCTGAATGAACCGAAACGATTCAGATAATGAGGTTCTGTAAATTTGTTTATGGAAGAAGGTAAACTTGAAAACCTCTGCAATTATATCAAATGGAAAAAGAGGAGGGAAGGTTGGGAAGGAAAGGCTCTTCTCTTCTCGTTGATAGCTTTTTGGGATTTGGTGTTGTGTGATTGGTGAAGAGGACCGGGAGGTATCTTACCTCGTAGCTTTCCATTATTCTCTCAAGGAGCCTTTTGTTTTTCTGGAAAGGATGAGGCATGTTCTTCTGGTTCTGCCTGCGTGGTTTTTCCATTAGATTCATTCTTTTGAATCTAATTAATCATACTATTATCATTCTTGTTTGTTTTGTAATTATTACATGAAGATGATTCCAGTGAAGTTTTAAATCTGAGGTCATGGATTTTAACAAAAAGTCTCTTAACCACTAGGGTATCATGTTAGTGGTAAAAAATAATATTCTACCATCATCATTCTTGTTATCACAAACCAATGTTAACAGATGAAAATTTTCATTCTTTTACAGATCAGGTTTTTTCCTTCTTTTCTTCTTGTACGAATTCTTTAGGTGCTTTTTTTTATCCATACCGATTAAGGGTACGCTTATTCACTTTCCCTTGTTATATATTTGGAGTCCACAAAAGTACTTTTAAGAGTGATTTTAGAAGAATAATTTTTATATTGAAATAACGAAAGAAGTATATTAAGAAATGAAAATGTAATTATGAAAATAAGAATGATTTTAAAATTTAATATGAATAATAAGTAAATAAAACCTAAGAAAAAAATAAAATCCCTTCCTGTGTTGATGGTTCCGTTCTCTTTTCATGCAGGTCGTCTACTGCTACAGGAACCTTGTGCTGTCGTGCAAACGATGATACTTTTGGAAATTTGGTTGCCGGTTTTATTGAGTGGCGGCAATCATCGTCATGTTTTTTAGTAAAAAGAGAGAGAGAGAGAGCACTGATATCTGATCACCATGTTTTTGGTTGCTTTCTTTCTTTTCCCTTCCATTCATGGCTATTGGCTTTACACGATTCCTTCTGATGGGTTGCACAGAGAGGAAAGGACTTGCACAGGCGATCGCCACTGGTGATGACCAAGTATTTGTTTCTTCCGATGCCATCCAGATCTTGAATGATGATGTGCCATGCCTTTTTCTCCTTTGCGCTAACCCTCGATCCTCCTTTTGTAGCATCTGTGATCTCGCCGAAAAAATTACCCATCATCATCATTTCTTCTTTCCTTCGCTAACTAGTTTTGAGGACTGTTTTGCTCTAACTCAACACTAATTGCTTCCGATAACATCCACCGATAATGTTATTTACTAATTAATCGATATGGATATTGTTTTCAGATCAGAGATTATACACTGGAATATATTAATCGAGTTAATGGCAGCGATCGGTGATCCATCTTTTTCTTCGGTCAGCAGCACGTGAACCCGAGTTTCTTGGAAAAATCGTACCACCACGTCGTGTTAAGCTTTCCAATGTTTTAAAATAAAGTACATTATAAAATTATTTTTATACTGTATCCACGTATCGAGAATAATTTAATTATCTATCAATCGTAATTTAACTATATTAAATTATATCAACTTAATTAGACACGATTTAATTGATAATTCTAATTTAAGTCTGTACCATCACCTTTGAAAGGTTAGTAAAGTTACCATTTGTTTATTCACAATTTCAACGATAAATAATATCTGTGATTGAAATTATTATAATCTAAACAAGTGTAACTTAAAAGCTTCAAATAAAAATAATTCTAATTCTAATTAACTAACAATTCCAACCTAACGTCAGCTGTAATATAAGAGTTAGTGAAATTTTAATAAATGTTAGATTAAAAGGGAGTCTATGTTTTAAGAAAATTTTAAATTTATTATTATTATTGAAATGTTAAAAATATAAAATATTTTTAATTTTTTTAAACTAAATATAATTTTTCATAAAGTATATAAATTATCCTATAAAATTTTTATTTTCAGATTTTTAATATTTTAATAATATATTTTTTTTAATTTTTATTTTCATTGATTTTCAAAACTCACGGAGCCCCTTGAATTGTAAAATCAAGTCATATTGAATAAATCATATGATATTACATTAGCATCGATTTTGATTTTTTTTATTGATTCATGACTTTTCTGCGTTAGGTTTCTTTATTTACGAGTTTAAAGTATTCACGCGTGATTGTTTGCGAATATTACTTTAAATTTTAATTTAAAATCAATAAGTAGTGATTAAAAAAGTTTTTATATTATACAAGAGTGTTGAAAATCTAGAAATTTTAAAATTAGTGGTTAACTAAAATAATCTTACCTGTAACTTTCACTCTTATGGAATAAAAAAAAAAATTGCAACGTCAAAAATTTCAAAAAAATTAAAAATATTGAGTTAAATATTTTAATCAACGCATCTATCAAATTACTACGTAATTTTAATTCTATTTACAAAATTAACTTTAATTTCAATTCTAACATCGAAATTAGACACAAAAGAGGCTTATGTTATGTGGACACATTGAGTAATAGTTTATTATTCTCAAAAGTAGAAATTAAAAATAATTTAAAATAAAATAATCAAAATAATGAATAAATAAATAACCATTGGGATTTAAAATAGCTGTGGGTCATAATGTATACTAAGCTAAGTTCTTATTTATTTGATCAACTTTTACCGTTAGTTTTGTATAAATTTTTATACATAATCATTATCGTACAAACTCTTATATATAAATTATTACTTCATAATTTAAGGTCATTTGCGAAATTACTCTTAACTTCAATTTTTCATAATTTTTAAAACTAAAAACTTCATTGACAAATGATGTAATTATATAAAAATAAATTAATATATCTCTTTTCTAGAAATTTATTTTAGATAAATTTTAAATTAATATAATTAAATTGTAAAATAAGAAACAATAATATTTCTTTTGCTTGTTGGTTACAACTTCATTTGGTAATAAGATTTATATAAACTTTTCGCTATACAGAACATATATTTTAAATGATTTAATAGAAATAAATTTTTTTACTATAATAATTAAAGATAAAAAGAATTATGTTAAAAAGTATATTAATTTAAAAAAATATAAATTCTAAACTCACTTATTTATTAATTTTACTGAACAAAATCCAAAACTGAAAAGGCACATGTGCTGCGTCTCTATCCACAAGATTAATAGCGTCAGTCCCTCTTATTATTAAACTATCTAAAAATAGCAATTAATGCCACGTGATCACGGCAGAAGGTATATGATATTTATTTTGTATATAAAATTTTTATATCATAATTAATTTTTAAAAATATAAATCTCATGTTACTCATTCATCGCTTAAATAAATATTACTTTTGAATGTTATAAAAATAATTTAGTTTTAAATTATTTTGATGAGGTCCATACCCTACCAGGTGCCGAGGTGCACGTGCTTTACTCCATGTGATGAGGTACTTCACGTGTTTTTTTACTTAAAGTTTTTTTTTTTTTTTTTTTTTTGCAACACACGTCACGTGTAGAGCTGCTCAATTTTTTTTAAAGTTAAAAGTAGATTATATTAAAGAAGTAAATTAAAAAACTCAAGTATCGACGGATCTCAGAAAAGATGACATAAGTAAATCGGTTTTATGTAAATTAGCTTTATTGTACTAAATCATAAAAATCGTCATATACTAAGTTAAGGTTTTATTTATTTGATCAACTTTAACTGTTAGTTCTGTATAAATTCATCTCCTTCGTTTTCCCACAACAGAAGAAACATTAAGTACTTCAAGCTTCATTTAGTAACAAGACTGTTTGATATAAGATGAAATTTTTGATAACAGCTAAACATTCATCCATTGATATTTTTGTATACATACAGATAAACCACAAGTAATCAGAAAAAGTGTTAAAAATGACCACATCGTGAGAAGGTGGATATACATTTATCCATATATAATAATAGACATTTCATTCAATATCATTTGATTTTGAAATAAAATATTTAACGAAAAAGCATCTTAATTAAGTGCATTCAATTCTTTCATGAAAACCTTCCAATGCAACCGTATTCATTTATTGAGTCTCATTTTGAATCCATTTGGTTCTTGGTGTTAACAAATTGGTCTTTTCTGAGAGTCTAAAGGACGTGTGGGGACACAATAATTGCAAGATGGTAGCGGCAAAACAACGCACCATATTACTTCCACCGACTAATAATTAGTAGGGTTTTGAATTGGGTGAAACGAGTGAGAAAAAAAAATCGTTTGTCTCCGAGAACTGTGCCATCGGCGGCGACCATCCCATCCGTCGTCTCCAATGGCCACGCTCTCCCCGGTTCATGCGTCGATGACGACCCCTGACGCCGGCGGAGGAGGCAAGAAGGAGCACCGGCAGAGAGGGCAAGTGTGGTGAGACCCGAGCCACTCGTCGACGCACAGGGGGTGGAAAGTATGGCCGCAGTTGGGCAGCATCCTCCCCCTCTCCCCATCCTTCCACACGCCCAGGCAGATGGCGCACTCCACAGTCGTCGTCGTCGTCGTCGCCGCCGTGGTGGTGTCCTTGTAGACGAACACGGGCAGCACTGCCGACGTCCCACGGCAGTCGCTGAGGGTGACGTCGTCCTCTTCTTCCTGCTCCTTCGTGTACATCCACCTGAAGAACACGAGGGTGAGTTTTATCGCAAAGTATAACACCACGATCCCGACCATGTACGCTACTAACTAGTAACTTCTCGCGAGACATCAACTCGATGATCGCGTCCTTCTTCTTCTTCTTCTTCTTCTTCTTCTTTCTCTCTCTAGTTTAGAATTCTTCTTCCGGATGTGGTTTTGATGCAAATAATGAAGTGTCCGTTTTGGGTTCATATTTGTTTAAATTAAATACATTTGGGACGGAGAATATTTCAGACGACGCCGTGCGATTTTAATTCTGAGCAGTTACAGATGTATGTTTTCTACGTAAATATAAAAAATTGTAATTTTTTTTTAAAACATAACGAATGTTATAAAATTTTAACAAATAATTACAACTAATTGATATGTATGTTAATAATTTTACATTTTAGGGTTGTTGATATGTGAAGTTCTAATATTGAATACGGAAAATATGGACACATGCAACATAATCATCTGAATAATATAATTTCAACATTGGCAGTTGTGTGCCTAGAATTTGTAATTTTCATGAGCAAGTACCACATTAAGGTATAGGGTTCGTTCGATCCCGTGGAGCCAGATGGATTCTTCCGTTATAAATTATTACCATTGGAGCGTCATTTTATACGAGTTTTGATTACTTTTTTTTTAAAAAAGAAACGTAAAACTGTTGTACAACAGCAGAGCTGCAAATGTTCCGACGGGCCTCTAAATAAAAAAACAATCTTTTAATATAATAATATTTTTATAATATTATTAATATTATTTTTTATAATATTTTAATATTTTAATAATATTTACGACGTAACAATACTTTTTACAATATTACAAACAATTATACATTTCTTTATTACAACAAGAACACTTTTTATAATATTATAATAAATATTATAATGTTACGATAAACTTTGTTTCATATTTCAATCATCAATGTTAATAAATTTTTTTTTTACAACCTTACAAAAAATATTACATACATTTTTTATAATATTATAATAAATTTTACAATATTACAAAAAATGATAAACTTTTTTTCCTCTTTTAATCTTCGATATCATTTTTTTTTTTACAATATTACAACAAATTATACACTTGTTTACCATGAACACAACATTTTTTACAATATTACAATATTTTTTAAACACGTTGTATCTCTTTTTATAACAGAACAATTATAATGTTATAACAAATTTTACAAAAAATTGTATATTTCTTTATTACAACAAAAACATGACATTTGTTACAATATTACAATAATTCTTATAACATTACAACAATTTTAAATTTGTCACTTACGTTAACAATATTTTTTATAATATCTTAAAATTTTTTAAGAACGTTTTATCATTTTTACAATAAAATAATTATAATATTACACAAAATTATATATACTTTTTTATTACAATGAAAATATTTTATACAATTACGTATTTTTTACGAAAGTAGAAGATAATCACACTTACGTTTTAACTTTTTCTATTTAAAATAAACTTTACTGTAAAAAAAATTTATGTTCGATAAATTACTGTAAAAAGTCGAAGCTATATAGTGATTGAAACCCAACTTCTTTTTTCCGAATGAGGCCTAATGCCATAGGAAAACTAAATAATTTCAAAATATTTAAATCTTATAAGAACTCTGCTGTTAAATGTGTCTGAGTGAGGGTAATGCAAGATGAATGGCTTCATGAAAAGTCCTTGCTCTTTTCAGTGATAAACACTGAAAAAATGAAAAAAATGGAATGGTAACATAAACAGAAGTTACAGCAAAAGTTTTAGGCGATCAATCACACTGAATGAAGTGAAAGCAATAAAAGTTAGCATAAAAAGATTTGCTTCATTCCCAAAAATAAATCACCGTAAAGCTTTGATGAACCAAATTTTTAATGTCACTGGGGGGTTCGAACATTTTTTCCAGCCCACCCCACATGTTTACCTTTCCGAACCCTCAACAGTAGGAATCACATCAGCAAGACAACAAATCAGTATTCTAAAAAAAAAAAAAACATAAGTGTAAAAACATTTAATAATAAGTACATATCAATTGTTGCTGATAAATTCAGCAATGCACATATGCTCGAGCATGTTGCATGAACTAATATATGGCAATCGAATGACTTGTTTTACAGTGCCAACACTCTTCAGAGGATATTTATAGCAGGTAACATTCATGGAAGATTCATACTCCCATATCAACACGAAATACCAGTCCGACTCAAAACTCCCACACCAACTAAAATTGTTCCAGGCGAGAGAACTTATATGCTGGAATACTAGAGAAAGGTCTCATTTGTTCCTGTTCGCCATGCTAAAAAATTACTTCTCAACCTATTCCCTCGGTTAATTAGTATACCCAAAATATGTTGTAGACACAAAATTCTAAATGTATGTATGATAAGCAACGCCTAAACAAAAAGGAATGACATTGCAAGAGGTTGGTTCATTCTAAGCGTGTGTATCTGTAAGTGGCACAGCATACTTCATGCCTGTGTTGCGAGACATCATCCTGAAGGAAGTTAGTACTTGCACATGAACAGAAAGGTGCAGCATATGCGGACTGCTATTTGTCTAATACTCTTCGAAGAAGAAGAAACAACTGAAGAATTACTTATAGTATAATCAAAAATTTCCAGATTTTGTTTTCAAAATCTAAAAATCGGCAATGGCTATGAGAAGCAGCAATCCCAAATGAAGGAAATATTCTTCAGAAGGGATGGAAAAGAAGGAAGATAGCTACTGGCAAATTTCATGGAGCAAGATGAACAGCTAAACGTATAGAAGGATAAAAACAGAAACATTTCCCGTCATTATATGTCCTCTTTACAGGAAGAAAGATGAACTATATCCAACCTAAAAAGGAAGTTAATGTTGTACCCCATTCTCAATGACCAACCTCAACCGACGAGCAATTACGTCCAGCTCTGCGGCACGCTGCTCCTGCCACCTCTTCAGCAGCGCTCCACCGGACCCTCCTGGAACGTGCGTGTAACTCGCCTGCGATACAACAGTCGGAAACAGTGTCATCTGCATCTCCTTCACAGAGCTATCAAAAACATTCAAAACACCCTTCACCACCGAATGCCGAACTGACTCCCAGTCACCAACATCAATTCCCCGTTCAGCACTCGCCTCTCCTGAACTAAATACTCTATCTTTATCATGAAAATCTGTGTTTTCCACCTGTGGACCGAGTGGAACGGCAGCAGGCGATGCGGAATCGTGCTTATTATCGAGAACCGAAGGATTAATGTTACGGTTATTATTACCGCTCACCGGTGGCGGTGGCGGTGGCGGCGGAGGCGGCAATCTCCGCCTTCTCTTCGACGCGTCAGGCCCCGAAGCAACGAACGGCGAGGAGTCGGCATGGGACGGGTGCCACAGCAGCGTGGACAGGTGAAAAAGATCCCGATCATGCGACGACAAGGTGGTGGATGGATCCAGCCCGCGGGCAATCCTGGACGACACAACTCGAAACTTCTTCCGGAGCCTCCGAAGCTTCTCGGAGAGCTGAGACCGAGTGTAGGGCTGGGTCATGGTCTCGGAGAACCTATCGAAGAACACGTTAAGGTCGCGAGGGAAAGCGAGGCCCTGCGACCTGCACGCGAGAAGGCCTTGCAGGAACCTGACCTCGTCCGACTCCGACCATATCCGGTGGAACTTGAACGGCACCGAGTCATTCCCTCCCTGTTCCGTGTCCTTGTGGGTGGCGGCGGCGGCGGTGGCGGCAGTGACAGCGTCATCGACGTCGAAATCGTCTGGTTCAGGGTCGTCGATTAGGGTAGACAAGGAGTGGTGAGCGGGGTTGGGGTTGCGTTTGACGGGGAGCTTGCGGGCGGCGGATTTGATATGGAGATGGGGCTGGGGCTGGGGGCTGTCCTGGTGGGAAGCGGGTCTCGTGGTTGGTGGTGGTGGTGGTGCCGCCATGATCCGTGAGTTTGGTGCGCTGCTGACCGGTGAGGGCTCGGTCGGTGGATGGATCCCGATTTGGGGGTTGGCCTAGGGTTTGTCGTTCGATCATGCCCGTGGACGACGGCATCCTCATGCATTGGGCTTGGCTAACCCTTGTGCGTTGCGTGGGATTTTTTTATTATCAAAAAAAGTAAAATTATTTATTTTATAATTTCTTCCTTAAAAGTAAATAAAGGGAGGAGAGGGGGAGTAGAATTTGTATTTATTGGAAATTAAAGAAGAAAAAAATTTAGAAAAAATTTATTATTAAAATGTTAAAAATTTGAAAATAAAAAATTATATAAGACTATTTATATACTTTTAAAAAAATTATATTTAATTTAAAAAAATTAAAAAAAATTTAAATTTTTAATATTT